>PVJX010021221.1:0-32219 GCA_004027295.1 Dolichotis patagonum
AAACCAGTGATAATCCTAAAATTCATATGGAATCAGAAGAGACCTAGAAAAGGAAAAGCAATTCTGGGCAACAAGGGCAAAGCAAAGGGCATCACAATCTCACCCTTCAAGTTATACTACAAAGCTACAGTGATAAAAGCAGCATGATATGGGGAGGACCACAGACTTGTGGATCAATGGAACAGAATAGAGGATGCACAAACTACTCTAGGCATACTCAAGTACCTTATCTTTTCACTGGAGGAAACACAGCTTTTTTAACAAACAGTACTCAGAAAACAGGTTATTCAGATGCCACTGATTGAACCTAAATGTGTATCTCTCACCATGCACTAAATCAAAACAGATCAAATACCTAAATATTAAAACATAAACGCTTAATCTTCTGAAAGACAAAGCTAGTAAAATTGTTCAAGACACTGGCATAGGCAAAAAGTTTCTCAACAGAACCCTAGTGGCATGAGAAATAATCAACCGTCTTAGTTAGTTCCTCATTGCTGGAACAAAATACCCAACACCCACAAGTTAAATGAGAAAGGGTTTATTTTAGCTTACAATTTGTAGAAGCTCCAGTCCACAGTCAGTTAACTCCAACTGTCTGGCATGGTAAAAGCAGACAGCAGAGGAGAAATAGTCCATGGCAAGACAGGCAGAAAAAAGCAGCATGCGTTCCTTTTCCTTTATATTCCCTCCAAGTTATGCCCACTGGTTTTCTGTTGCTGTTGTTGTTTTTTGAGACAGGGTCTTGCTATGTAGTCCAGGCTAGCCTTGAACTCATTATGCAGCCAAGAGTGGCCTCAAACTCTTGGTAATCATCTTGCCTCAGCCTCCAGAGTACTGGGATTACAGGTATGTGCCACCATGATCGCCAGCTTACTACAAACCTATTGGCTGGTACCACTCACACCCAGGGTGAGTGTTTTTTTCTTCAGTAAATCCATTCAGCCATACCCAGGACCATTCTAAACTAGCCAGTAGACTAATCCAGTTACCACACACCCTAATCCAGCCACCTCCCAAAAGTCCCATCCACCACCACATAAATCTCTCAGGGTACACCAAGATACAAAACATAATACTAAGAATTTAAAAATGGGATCGCATTAAATTAAAACAACTTCTGCACAAAAGGAAATCACTAATGAGTAACGAGACAATCCACAGAATGGTGAAAAAAAATTGCCAGGTACTGTCCAGACAAAAAACGAATGCAGTAACTAGAACAAAAAAAGAACTCAAAAAAATTAGACCCCCAAATTCAAAGACCCAATCCAAAATGGGGCATTTGAAATGAACAGACACTTCTGACATAAAGAACTACAAACAGCCAATACATGAAAAAAAATTTACTACCACACTCATTGGAGAAATGTAAATCAAAACAACACTGAGATTTGACCTGCTCCAGAAAGAATGCTTATCATTAAGAAATCAATCAGTAACCAATGCTAGAAAGACTGGAGAGAAAGAAACTCTTCTTCATTGTTGGTAGAAACATAAATTGATACAGCCACTATGGAAATCAGTATGTTGATTCCTCAAAAAATTAAAAATAGAAGTTTCATTTCACGCAGCTATTCCCCTTTTAGGTGCCTTTCTGACATATCACAGTGATATTTTAATATGTATATTACAGCACAATTCATAATAGTTAAATCTTGGAAGCAACCTATATGTCCATCACCAGATGAATGGATAATAAAGAAAAATAAACTTGAGTCATTTGTAGAAAAACGGATGTTCCTTGAAACCACGATGTGAGATGAAGTAAATCAGACACCACAAGCTTAAATATCTTACGTTTTCTTTCACTCACATGAGAAACCTAAAATATAAATACAGTGCAAAATAAAAGACAAAGGGAAAAAGAGGAAAAAAGTTACTCCAGCATGCAGTTTATGTCTAAAAATGCACCTTGATTTAGTATAATTTTCTTACATGCTTTACATGGTTTTTGGATAATTAATTTGTTAAGAACTTATAAAATGAATAAAAGAATCTGATTTTGACCAAAAAAAGTTTTGAAAACAAAAGAAGGTGGAAGGGAAGGGAAAAAAATTGACATGTATGCACATGTGCAATTCCCTACAATGAATGTAATCATTACGTACTTCAAATGTGTACTAATAAAAAAAATTTAGAAAAAGAAAAATACTGTGGGCCCCAAATGCAAGCATATAGAAGCTACAATAAAAATGTGAAAATAATTTTTATTTTATATAATCCAATATGTCTAGATTATCATTTGCAATATGTAATTGCAATGAGATTACTGTATAATACACACAATATTAAGCATTCCACAACTATATACACACACACATACATATATGCATATATTCACACACATAAACACACACAAGATTTTGCAAACTAGCTTTTCCCCCCCCCAAACAGCTCGACTTATAGAGTACTACCTACATTCCACGTGTGCCAAAGCCACATGGGGCTCAGTCACCACCATATTGGTCAGCACAAATTCAGAGCACAGAATGTAGAGCCACACTTTCTAGATTAAAACCTCAACCTTCCTACTACAAGTGTGGCCTTAGCCAAGTCACTTCACCTCCCTGTACCTCTATTTCTTTATCTATAAAATAAAGCTAACTACAAAAGTACCTATTTCATGAGGATGTAGAAACATTAAATGAATGGACTATAGGTCAAGATGCTTAGAACAGGGCCTGGCACAGAGTAACTGCAACAGAAGTATGAGACCATTTTATTATTTTTGTCTCCCTAGTGAGGTTTTCTATTCCTTAAAGGTAAGAACTACATCTCTATGATATCTCTGTATCTTTTGTGCCCTGCATCACGAAAAAAGTTTGCTGCACAGAAAAAAGAATATTGCTTTAATGGCACATGTTTATCACAATCTAAAATAATAAGAACTAATTTATTTCATTATCTCCATAACTATTTTCTTCACTCCGTAGTTGGTAGAAACTCATTTTACCAGTCAGGAAAAGGAAACAAAAGATGACTGTCATTTTTATAAGGGAAAGAAAAATAAAGAAGTACAAGAATAAACAAACACTACAAATATCTCTTACTCAAAACTTGCCATGGGATCAGTGACAATGTAATTCTGAGTTTGCAGAAACTATTTAAATTCTTCCAAAACAGGATATACTTGGTAAGATCCATTTATGTACATTAAAATGCATAAAAGTTAAATCTTTTTTGCCCTCTAACGTTCCTTCTTCTCCAAGCCTACACAGTGAAATACCAATCTAACACAACTACAAACAATACGATACACTCTCCAAATACTCAGAGATCACATTTCCACTCTAGCTGTGGTTCTAAATGTGAATAATTTCTATTTTAATCTCTGTCTCACCAAGACAGCTGAAAAGGAATCTAGAGGTCGCATACCAGCAGTGAGTGAGACCTAAAGTACCTAACAAGGGGTTAAGTTGCCAGACACAATCCTGCTTTTACGAGATGATCAGACAATAAAGTCTGTCTGGTGATATCATTTGTCTAACCTGCTTCTTATTGGCTGAACAAGCAGGTCACTTGTCCCTGGAAAGCTCTCTTCCCTCATATCCCAGCTGCCAGGGCCCATTTTAAGCTCTTTAACAAGAACCCTGATGTAGTATGACATCTCCCTTGGCTCTGGAAAACAGAAAGGAATGCACCCAACTATGCCTTAAAACAGAAAAGAAACAGAATGATGACGGAATCCCTAAGAAGCAGATGGCCTGTTTGCAGGCACATGTGCCTTGTACAGAGAGCTAAGGGAACCCCTTGCTTTGTTTCGTAAAAATGCAGTGTGTCAGCAAAATGCTTCCTCCTTTTCTCAAAGCAGCATCACCTAACCAAAGGAGAGACAGAAAGAGGCACCTGAAGACAACCTCCTGCCAGTAAAATCCCTCACTGCATCTGCCAGCTGAGAATTATTCTCAAGATTAACTGGGCTCTATGTTGAGCCTGCTATACTCAAGCCTGTAAATGAGTACAGAAAACCTTCCCAATAGCTTTATAAAAAAAATTTTTTTAAAGCAGATGGTCAAAGGAGAAAGGCTCTTCTGGGCAAACCCAACCCTGACAGTTACACAGTGTAAGAGTCCAAATGGAGGAACCTGGTCTAAATCTATCCCACTCTCAACCCCTGCTTTTTCCTATATCCCAGTCCTTTCCTATACACGCAGGGGTCTTGTGCACAGGTGTGTAAGTTAGTGTACCAGTTCTGGGAACACCTCTTTCAAACAGTTCTCTTGGCCACACCAGAAACCATCCCCAATCATATCTAACCATCCCTAACCAACTATCCCCAAAAAACAGAGTGTTTGTTGAGGGAGTCTTTAAGGTATATCTATGTCTCAGGGATGGGGTTCAAACGCTTGATCTATTTTTACCCAAACAAACTCAGGGTATTTCGTCAGGTAATTCCTGGGTGCTGGCTACTTGGGAGAGTGGTCTATAAGGAAACAAATATCATCAAAGGAGGGGCCTTCATAAGCAAAGGGCAGTGGTTATAACCTTTGGCACCCATGTTACAGTGGGCCACGATACAGTGTTATCACTCAAAGCTCTAAAAGGTTCACCATCACTGGCCTAAGGCACAATCAGGCACGATAGTGCACTCACATAATCCAAAATATCTGGGAGGCTAAGGCAGAGGAATTCCATGTACAAGATCAACATGTACAGCTTAGCAAGACCCTGTCTTCAAAATTTAAAATATATAAATGAAAAGGAATGCAAATGTAGTTGGCCTAAGGCCCTGAGTTAGATCTCCAGTACTAAAATAAAAACAAAACAAAATAGCATGGGGCATAGTGTAGGGGCATGGGGTTACCTGGATCTAAAGGTGGTATGTGCGTAAGGGTATCCCCAACCTACAAAGTGTTTGCTGAGCACAGTCTTTAACCAAAAGGTAACTGAACAAGAGACCACACCTTCATATGTCCCCTAATTTCTGGCACAGAACAGCTGCCCCAGAAACCTCTAAGTGAGAAGACCAGGACAGTTACTCATCTGGCTTTGTGGAAGCCAAATGGTTTCCCCTAAATACAGAGCTAGTCAACAGAAATAACCAAATGAAAAAGTCCTAACATAAGCATTTTTTCATATATTTCTTTTTCATATAGTTCATATATTTCCTATAAATCAGTAACAAAGAGCCAAATAAGTCCAAAAGAAATTCCAATAAGGATATAAACCTAACATAAATGTGAAATGGTTAATAAATATACCAAAAGATATAAAAGATGCTCAAACTTACTCATAATTAAGATATCATTTCTTATCCATTGGACTGAAAAATAATTTAATCTGACAACAGAAAGTGTTAAGTGCTTTGAGAAAATTGGAGGCTTCCATATGTTGCTGACAGAAGAGTAAAATTGCACTGCAGCTCTTAAATCACATGCCCAAGACCATTTCTCTTTTCTCACTGAGAAACACTAGTACACATGTCAATAAGGCATGCACAAAAATATGTACCGCAGCATTGTAATACTGAAAAACTGTAAACAGCCTAAGCATTCATCAATAGAAGACAACTAAATAACTGTGGATATATTAACAAACTATAAACTTTAGCATAGCAAATAAAAATAATAAATTATATTTGATGTGTCTGGATATATAAGACATACTGTGGAAATTTTTTAAAACTTGCAAAATGATAATAAATACGTATTTTCCATAGGCAATATATGTATGTAAAAGACTAGAAAAGCAATTACTGCTCTGACTGGTATAAGGGACAGCAGGGTTTTAGTTTAGTTCAGTGTGTTCTTGTTACTTACATAAAGATTTGGTATACTATATGCAGGTAAGTATATAGAGAGAAAAGACAAGAGATAGGAAAGTAGACTCCAGGGCTCCTGCTTCAAAAGTCTCTTACTATCAGTTTGCCTAAATATAATTACTCAGGCCCATTTCTCTTACACTTCAAACATACTGAACAGCAGATATTATAGAAGGTTCTTTATGTGCTGTTCATGTATGAATTTCAGGTGGCCTGAATCCCCAAACACTTCTCTAGACAAAGATTCACTGATACACGCATTGCACAAAGAGAAAGGAGATCCATGTCCTATTCCTAGTTTTGCTAACTGCTGTATGAACTTGGAAAAGTCATTTTACATCTCTTGGATTTCTCCTGCTTCTCCATCTGTAAATGAGGAAGACTGATCAGATCAGGAACAAGTATGCAGCCTACAGAACTATTTTCTGCTTTTAGAACATCATCACATTGGGACCTTTAATTTATCAGTACTTTAAAAATCAGGAGATGACACAGCAACTAACATGTTTTGTTTCTTTTAAAAATTTGAAGAGTATATTTGGCTCCCATTCCCAAACAGGAGAAACCAGCCTGAAACTAAGTAGCAGCAAACTGCTTTAGGCCAAGCAAGCTCTACCACTGGCACTTCTCTCATTTACTTTACCTTTCTGTTTTCTGTAGACCTCTAAAGTTGCTATCCCTGAAAGCAATTCTCTGTGACAAGGTTTTTACCACAATGGTTGCTTGTCTTGGACACCAAGGAAGCTGGGATGTCTTCAAAGGAACATAGAATATCTGATATACACATACCCTTCTATCCATCTCCACAACATAAATAATAATGTATACCACCTTTAAAAATGGACATGAGAGTGCTATGTGATGGTGCACACCTCAAATGTCAGCAAGGGAGGTGGGGAAGTTAGACAAGAGGGTAGAGAAGTCAAGGTCAGCTTGTGCAAAACAGCAAGACCCTGTCTCATAAAAAATGGCATGGGACTAAAACAATAGTGAAATTTGGTAGGTAAGAGTGGTACCAAAACAGGAAGAAGTATTTCTTGACAACTGGTTTCTTTACTTCTATAAGTCATTCTAGACTAATGCCAATGACCAGCTGAACACTAAAAGAAAAGTTGTATGTCAGCAGGGGAGTAAATATAAACCACACAAATACCCTAAATACAGAAATCTATATGATTCCTAAATACAGAAATCTATATGACAAAGAATCAGAAGATACTGAATTCAGAAAGATTAATGGTTAAAACCTAATAATGTTAAAACCCACTCCGAACACCGTCCTACCAGATTTGTGTTGATACTACGCTTCAAACAAAAACATTCAACTTTCCAACTTTCTATCTAACTCTCTGTTGAAAATCTTTACCAACTTCTTCATATTACTTCATTTTCTAACTTCAACCACCATTGGTTGTTCAGACCCAAAACCATTCTTGGATCTGAAAAAAATCCATTACCAAGTTTGTTTGATGTTTTGCAGTCTTGCAGATTAAATCCAGGGCTTTGTGTATGCTCTGCCACTGAGCTATATCCCTGTCCCTTTCTTCCTTTGGTTTTGTTTTGAGATGAAGTCTCACTATGTTGTCCAGGCCAGCCTACAACTGCCAATTCTTTTGCCTCAGCTTCCAAATAGCTGAGATAACACCTAAAAAGTTAAGTGCCCACTATGTTCATCAACAAGTCTTTTTAGATTCAACTCTAAAGTGTAAGACATGTCAAATTATTCTTTGCCATCTCTAATACTTCCTGCCTGGGATAAGTAGCAATATTGCTCCCACTGTTACTATCCTATAATCCATTCTCCACACAGAAACTAAGTGAAATTTTAAGAACGTAAGTCATACCATTCATTCTCTTGCTTAAACAATGTAAGACTACTGAGGAAATATAGAACTTTTATCATGGTCTTTATCATGGTCTATCTGGCAACCTTACCCCATCTACTCCACATACAACACCCAGCCACGCCCTTATATTCCACCCTTCCTTTTTACCCATCCTTTTTACCACCTAGCGAGTTAGTTCATCTCAGAGCCTTTGTATTTTATTCTGAAATGAACCATGATAATCCCAGATCTTCCCAATGCTAGCTCTAGCTTTAGCCAAGTCAAGCAACTCAATAAATGATAGTTACTACTGTATTGTTCTTTCTTATTTCTAGAAGAGTCTAGAATCAGTTCAACAGGTAAGTTTCTAGTGTCTCTTAGTTTTGTAACTGCAGCCATTTTCATCCTTCACACATGCACTTAGAATCTACTACTCAATACTAGTTATCACCTGCCAGTGCTCAAATAGGTCGAATGCAGAAGGGAGAAATGTAACTTACCCTTAAATTCAATGCCACAACTGCTTACTGAGAAGAAAGTGGGTACTATTTTCTAATCTGAAAGTAAAAGGTAAATTGCTCTGAGCTTCCCTTGGCTTCTATAAAAACTTCCTAGAGTTCAAAACATAAAATGGAATGTAAAAAGGACAACCAAAAGACTTGGGAATCTAAAATTAGACTTATCAGCTGTATTTTGGTTAGCTAATGCGCAGGGCCCTAGCAGACCACTGAAATATACAGGGGCCTCTTCTCTAAAACAAGCTTTTCACTAGTCAATCAACTCACCAGAGTAGAGCAGCCAGAACAAGCAGAAGGTGAGGGGGCTGAACAGTTTTCGCCCAAAGAAATCTGGAGTCCAGAATATCTACCGCTGCCAGACTAGTCTAGAATTGAACTCAGAATAGAACTTTCGATGGTACTCTAATGGTAATAAAAATAAGAATTAACAATTACTGAGTGCTTAGTGTATCTCAGGCACTGTTGTGCTAAACGCTTAACATGTATGATCTCATTCATCCTCATTATTACCTACCAAGGAGAAACAATTACCACTTCTATATTACAGAAGAAACCAAGATTCAGACAGGCAGACTGAATTACCAGTATGACACAGCCAGAAGGCAAAAGGGCCAGGACTTAACCTTGCAGACTGCAGGCCAATTGGGACAATGACTTCAATGCTCATTCTCCCATTTTTCTTAGTAAGAGAAGCTTTTACTGGACATACCGCGGCCTATAGACACGACTGGTAGTCTCCCGTGTAACTAGATAAGACCACAGCACTGAATTCTGGCCAATGAAACCTAAGCAACAACATGTGCAACTTGTGTTCACTTAAAATAGAGAGGTGTACACTTCAAGTTTTGTCTATCATTTCAGTTCATAACAAGGCAACTAAGAATGCAAACTAAGAATGTCAAAGTAGTACTAGAAAAGCTCTATATTCTTCATAACTTCATGGTTCCTCCAACCCAAGACTACCAACATCCAGACTTGTTCCACATAAGAAGTATCTATCTTGTTTGAGTTGCTGTTATTCTGGATTTTCCAAGTTATTTCTTTATTTTAGATTTTGCTGAATTTAAACCCAATATAATCACTGATGCATGAAATCCCTATGCAATATACTATCTTTCTGCTTTTCATTAATGCTCTGGGACAAAATGAAATTATTACACTTCACATAACAAATTTCCAATAGACACTGTGCTAAGTATATGAGTAACACAGAGTTGTAGCCTTAGAAGAGTTCATAACAGATAGTGACAGGCATGAGACAACACTGATACAATGTGCAATATTGTATGCTATAATAAATAAATGTGTACAGGTTGTTGATAAGGAGACAGAAAGAGAGGTTACCTAATAACCTGTATCTATATACTCATCTTAAAGGCCCACCTCAAGCACTACTTCCTCTGAAAATTATCCCTGGTTCCAATGCCTCCAGTTTAAATTATTTCCTTTGCTCTGAATTCCACATAGCATCCTGTTTGTATCTGTCTTCTAGTATTTAAACACCAAAAAAAAAAAAAAAGCATATGAAAAAACTATCCTTCCTATTAGGCCATAAATTATTTTCTTTTAATGAGGGGGAAAAAGAACAAAACAAAATATACAAGAAAAACAAGAAGCAAATAAGACCAAAAAAGATAACAAAAAACACCAATAGGCTTTCAAAACAAGGTGGTACAGTCCAGGAGACCAGGGCCACACAGGAGGACTTTCGAGGGCCTCAGTGCACCATGCCCAGTGGCCTTCTTTCAGTCCAGGAGGCTGGGGCTGCACAGGGAGATTGTCAGACGGCTGGCGCTGGCCCAGGGAGAGTTTGAGACCATTGCTCCCAGCGTTTGAGTTCCTGCCCAACTCCCTGAAACATTGGACTAGGCTCAGGAAGTCCTGCTGGCCCGACTGGGCCAAACGCAGTGACCTTCATTCAGTTCCAGGAGCTGAGGGCACAGGAAGTGATTTCCAACACACCCAGGGGAAGCTTCGGAACACCACTTGAAGCAAGGAAATATAGGAAAATGACAAAACGAAAGACCAAAAGGCAATATCAACCCTCCAGCCCATTCTAAGAAAGCCTAGGAGCCATGTACATAGAAGAAAATGAAGCCATACACCTGAAATGATTGAAATGATACCAACTGAAATAAAGAAGCAACTCAGGGAAGCTATAGAGAAACTCAAATCAGAAATAATTTCCCAGGTAAAAGAAGAAATGATAAAAGTACTGAAAGAAATAGTGAACACATCTAATGAAGACACAGTTAAAAAATTAGAGGAACAAAGCAAACAGATAAAAATCCCTGAATGAACACTATAAGAAACAAACAGAATGCATGAAGTATTTTTAAAGAGATAATACAGGAAATAAAAAATTCTATTGAAATTCTATTGAATTCTATTGAAAAATTCTACTGAATTCTATTGAATTCTATTTCGCCTCAACGAAAGTGAAGATAGAATTTCAGACCTTGAAGACAAAATTGCAGCTAGTGAACAGGAAAGATCTTTTAAAAATAACAAGGAATCTAGATACAGGAAAAAAATACTAAGCAAGGCAGGTAATTAAACAGAATGGAAAGGTAAAGATACAACAGCAGAAAGATAACATGTCAACAATAAACCAATGTATAACCATTATAACCATTAATGTAAATGGCCTCAATTCACCAATCAAAAGAAACAGACTGGCACAATGGATCAAGAAACAACATCCAACCATATGCTATCTACAAGAAACCCATCTAACCCAAAAGGAAACTCATAGACTGAAAGTCAAAGGATAGAAAACAATACTTAATGCAACAGGAAACCAAAAAAAAAACCAGGAGTAGCAATCCTGTTTGCAGACAATGTGAACTTCAAACCAAGAATGACCCAAAGAGATAAAGAAGGTCACTACATACTAGTTAGGGGAAAACTTCAAGAGGAAGAGATAACAATCTTAAATATATATGCACCAAATTCCAGAGAACCTAGGTATTAAAATCAAGTATTAACAGAAATGAAAAATCAAATAAGCAATAACACAATTATAACAGGAGACTTTAACATGCCATTGACATAAAGGGACAGATCAACCAGACAGAAAATCAGCAAAGAAATAACAGAACTGAATCACACTTGTGAACAAATGGACTTGATAGACGTATACAGAGTGTTCCATCCAACAACAGCATAATATACATTCTTCTCAGCAGTATATGGGACATTCTCTAACACAGACCATATAGTAGCCCACAAAACATATTTACATAAATGCAAAAGAATTGAAATTATCCCATGCATGTTATTGGATCATAGCACCATGAAACTAGAAATTAATGAAAAAACAAACTGTAAAAACCCCACAAACACATGGAAATCGAATAACACACTCTTGAGCAATCAGTGAGTCACAGAGGAAATTAAAGAAGAAATTAAACAATATCTACAAGCAAACGAAAATACAAATATAACTTACTGGAATTTGTGGAAAGCAGTCCTCAGAGGAAAATTTATTGCACTGAGGTTCTACATCAGGAAAACAGAATGAACACAAACAAACAACCTGATGATACACCTCAAACATCTAGAAAAAGAAGAGCAAGCCAAGCCAAAAGCCAAAAGAAAGGAAATTATAAAGATGAGAGCAGAAATTAATGCAATAGAGACTAAGAAAACAATACAAAGAATCAATCAAAGATTGGTTCTTTGAAAGAATAAATAAAATTGATAAGCCCCTAGCTAACCTTATTTTAAAAAAGGAAAGAAAAAACTCAAATTCATGCAATAAGGAATGAAAAAGGTGAAATCACTACAGACTCTGTGGAAATACAGAAGATCATCAACACCTATTTCAAAAACCTCTATTCTCATAGTTTCGATAACACAGAAGAAATGGACAGATTCCTAGAAACATATGAACTACCAAAGTGGGGTCAGGAAGATGTAAAACTGCTGAATAACCCAATCTCTATTAAGGAAATTGAAAATGTAATTAAGTCCTTACCAACAAAGAGGAGCCCAGGCCCAGACTTGTAGAATTCACTGCAGAATTGTACAAGAAATACATACAAGACTTAATGCCGACACTCCTCAAACTCTTCAATGAAATCAAAAAGGAAGCAATTCTTCCTAAGTCATTCCTGGAAGCAAATATTACTCTAGTACCAAAACCTGAGAAAGACGATACTAAAAAAGAGAACCATAAGCCAATTTCCCTAATGAACATAGATGCAAAAATTCTCAATAAAATATTGGAAAACAGGATGCAGCAAATCATTAAGAAGATTATATACCACGACCAAGTGGGAGTCATTCCAGGAATGCAGGGATGGTTCAAAATATGTAAATCAATAAATGTAATCCACCATATCAATAGAGCCAAAAGTAAGAATCACATGATCACCTCTATAGATGTATAAAAAGCTTTTGATAAGGTCCTACACTCATTCATGATAAGAACCTTACAGAGAATTGGAGTAGATGGTCTTTACCTCAATATGATAAAGGTCATCTATGACAAACCAACAGCCAGCATCATATTAAAGGCCAAAAACTGAAAGCCTTTACCTTAAAATCAGGCACAAGACAAGGATATCCCCTGTCACCACTCCTATTCAACATAGTACTAGAAATACTAGCCAGAGCAATCAGACAAGAAAGAGAAATAAAAGGAGTAAAGATAGGAAAAGAGGAAGTTAAATTATCATTATTTGCAGATGACATGATACTTTACATAGAAGACCCCCAAAACTCCATTGAAAGACTCCTAGATATAATAAATAAATTCAGCAATATAGCTGGATACAAAGTCAATACTCAAAAATCAACAGTATTCCTATGCACTAACAACAAAAGCACTGAGAGAGAAATAGGAGAAGCCACACCCTTAACACTAGCATCCAAAAAAATGAAATACTTAGG
This sequence comes from Dolichotis patagonum, assembly GCA_004027295.1. NCBI lineage: Eukaryota > Metazoa > Chordata > Mammalia > Rodentia > Caviidae > Dolichotis > Dolichotis patagonum. Next base: position 13,005 of record PVJX010021221.1, read on the forward strand.
AATTAATCTCACAAAAGAAATAAAAGAGCTATACAGGGAAAATTATAATACCCTGAAAAAAGAAATCAAAGAGGACCTCAGAAAATGGAAAGATATTCCTTGTTCATGGATAGGAAGAATAAACATGGTGAAAAAGGCCATTCTCCCAAAATTGTTACACAGATTCAATGCAGTCCCAATCAAAATACCACTAACATACCTCATAGATCTAGAGAAATCACTCCTAAAATTCATCTGGAACCAGAAGAGACCTATAATAGCAAAGGCAATTCTAAGCAGCAAAGGCAAGGCAAGAGGTATCACAATCCCTGATTTGAAGGTATACTACAAAGCTACTGTAAAAAAATCAACATGGTACTGGAATAAAAACAGATCTGAGGATCAATGGAATACATTGGAAGATACACAACAACCACAAACACACTCAACCACCTTATCTTTGATAAAGAGGTCAAACATGTTTTCTGGAAGAACGATAGTCTCTTTAATAAACGGTTCTAGAAAAATTGGCTCTCCATATGCCAAAAACTAAAACTAGACCCATGCCTATCACCATGTACTAAACTAAAATCTAAATGGATCAAAGATCTAAATACTAAAACAGAACACTAAATCTGTTGGAAGATAAAGTAGGTAAAAATCTTGAAGACATAGGGGTAGGCAGAGAATTTATGAACAAGAGTCAAACCACACGGGAAATACTTCCCAGAATCAATAATTGAGATCTATCTTATTGCAGTTTCTGCATGTCAAAAGAAATTTACAGCATAGTGAAAAGAAAACCCACAAACTAGGAAAAAATCTTAGTGAACTGCTCCTTAGACAAAGGACTTCTGTCTAGAACTTATAAAGAATTAACAAAAATCAGACCCTTGAAATTCAAAGACCCAATCCAAAAATGGACATCCAAGATAATACACAGTTCTCAGATGAAGAAATATGAATGGCAAATAAATACATGAAAAAATGTCCAGCATCATTAGTTATTAGAGTAATGCAAATTACACAACACTGAGGTTCCATCTCACTCCAGAAAGAATGGCAGTATAAAAAAAAACTACCAACAACAAATGTTGGAGAGGCTGTGGGGAAAAAGGAACTCTTCTGCACTGTTGGTGAGAGTGTAGACTGGTACAACCACTGTGGGGGTCAGTCTGGAGATTCCTCTAAAAGCTGAGTTTGGAAGTTCCATTTGACCCAGTTATTCCACTTCTAGGCATATTCCCAGAAGAACTGAAAACATCATACCGCAGCAATATATGTGCATCCATGTTTATAGCAGCCCAATTTGTAATAGCCAGATCTTGGAAACAACCTAAGTGCCCATCAACTGAGAAGTGCAAAAAAAGTTGTGGTATTTTTATACAATGGAGTACTACTCAGCTATAAAGAATGATCACATTGAGATATTTATAAATACATGGATGCAACTTGAGACTATACTCATAAGTGAAATAAACCAAACTCACATGTATAAATACCATATAGTCTCCCTAGTGCAAGAAACGGTAAGAGTACATAAGATTTTATGGTAATCGTGATTCCCCGATACATTGCTTTGAAGTCTTTTAATGTTTTCATTCATCAGATGGAATGGTTTCATTTTGTTTCATTTGATTTTATTATGTGTGATGGTATAAACAGCTATTCTGAAGAAAACAAAACGTTATGGCAGCCATTGCTGATTTAATATCATCTTGCTTTGAAGGCCTACCATGCTTTTGTTCTTCTATTACCATTGGTTCTATCATGTTGTGTCTTATTGGATTTTAATATATGTGATAGTATAAGCAAATTTTTTTATGGAAAATGAAATATTATAGTAGACACTGTTCATTTTCTGTTATTTGGTTCAGAATACCCTGTAATTCTTTCATTCTCTTGAATGGTTTTATACTATTTTGTTATGTTTGATATTACTATATGTGAAGCCACGTTCAACTATTACAAAGAAAGAGACATTATGGTAGCTACTGTTAATATCTGGTTGTCTTGTTATAAAGTGCTGTGTTGCTTATATTGTTCTGTGCTGACCTGCTTTGTTCTGTCCTCTTGGTTTATTCTCTTTAAAATAAAAAAAAGAAAAAAATAAGAGAAAGAAAAAAACCCCACAAGGTGGTAGGAACTTAACAAAAGTTGTTATTTTGCTTAGTTATCTTCAAGAATTACTCAGACTACCAGATATAGACATGCAAAATTGATCTAATCCCACAAATGTTAACTGTTTTTGTTCCAAGAACAGAATTAGTGGTACAATCATCTTGGCTATCTTAAATGTATATATACAAATTTGTATGTTTTTTCCCTTTCTTCTTTTTTCCTTTTCCCTATTTAAAGTTATTTTTGTCCTTTGAGCAGTTTCTTAACCTTTTGCAATATTTACTGAAGATTTTGGATCTTATTTACTTGCTCAGTTTCTTACACCAGGGAGACAATATGGTATTTACATGTGATTTTGATTTATTTCACTTATGAATATGGTTTCAAGGCACATCCATTTACCTATAAAAGCCTCAACGTGATCCTTATTTATAGGTGAGTAGTACTCCATTGTATAACAATACCACATCTTTTTATTCATTCCTCAGTTGATGGACATTTGGGTTGTTTCCAAGATTTGGCTATTACAAATTATGCTGCTGTAAACTGGGTGCAGATATATCACTCTGGTATGATGTTTTCAATTCTTCTGGGAATATGTCCAAAAGTGGGAGAGCTAGGTCAAATGGGACCTCCAATCCCAGTTTTTTGAGGAACCTCCACACTGATTTCCACAGTGGTTATACCAGTTTACACTCCCACCAACGGTTAGGCCGTAAGTTCTAAAGTAGGAAACTCTTATTCTTTTTCACATGAAATAAGATTAACTTAAACAAAAGACTCAAAATTGCAGTTTGGATATTATGGCTGTGTCTAGATGTTTCCCCAAAGACTCATGCAGTATAGGTGCTGCTTTTTCAGAGGTGGCTAAATCTAGAGTGTGTGATTGATTCATGGTGCAATGCTAAGATTAAGTGCACTAGGATTTTGTTTCATTTTGGTTTTTTGACACTGGGAATAGAACTCAGGACCTTGTACTTGCCACTGAGCTACATATCCCCCGCTGTGAGGGTGCTAAGCTTAAAGGTGGGTGATTACTAAATTAGTCCACTGATTAGTTTGGTATCACCCTAATCCTCATAGCCTGGATACAATATAAAGGACAGAAAAAGGTTTGCCTCCTCTCACACTTGCTTTGCCAATTTCTGCCCACCATGAGCTGTTTCTTCTTGGTAATGCTGTCTGCCATGCCATCCTGCAATGAAGTCAGCTGATTATGGACTGAAACCTCTACAAACTGTGAGCTATATAAACCTTTTATCATTTAACTTTGGGTGTCAGGTGTTTTGTCTCAAGAAACCTAAGACAGACAGACATACTTCAAAGACTATTTCATCTAATATCATTATTAAAATTTAAAGCAGATTACTACCTAATGGAAAACTAATTAAACATATCTGAAGCTTAATATATAATTAATGTTCAACAAGAAAACTACACACATTCATCTGAAGTGATTTAATATATAACTAATGTTCAACAAGGATAATCTAGCATATTGTAGCATATGTAAAAGTCACTGCCCACATACTTATTTGCCATAAATCATGGATTAAGACTTTAGTACATTTAGGAGATTATTAGAGATTTTTTAATTATTCATTAGTTTTCTTATATGTAAAAAGAGCAATTTTGGTTTTCTTTCTGCAAATGCCATGTTGGCTTAATACCTCTCACAGTGACACACACACACACATACACACACAATTTTAAGCTTTCCAGCACCAGGTTTCTATGTTCCTCAACTTATTCTCATCTCTACTCCACTTACTAGGACTAAAGCTTTTGTTTCACAGATTCTTGGTCTATACACTGCCTCCTCTTCTGAAAGGACCATGAGCATCTGTGTTCCTTTCTACAATCCAGTAAGCTCAGCTCTGATTCTAGGATTTAAAACAACTAACAGGAACAACTGCACAAAACTGAGCTGTTATTACATACCGAATTCTATCTTCAAGTAAAAGATATACTTGGTGCCAGGCATGGTGGTTGAGGCAGGAGGACTGCTGTGACTTTGAGATCAACCTGGGCTATAAAGTGAGTTAGTTCAACGTCAACCTCAACTGCACAGTGAAAACCCTTTCTCATAAAGACTGGAGAAGGAAAAGGAGGAGACAGAGGAAGAGCAGCAGCAGCAGCAGCAGCAACAGTAAAAGAAGGAGGAGGAAGAGGAGGACAAGGAGGAGAAGGAGGAGAAGCAGCAGCGCAGCAAAAGCAGAAACAGAGGAGAGGAAAAGGACAAAGAGGAAGACAACAACAATGACAATGGTAGCAACAACAAGTACTTGGCACTAACACAAAGGGACCTCTAGCTTCTGATTTGAGTCAGATGAAAGGAGGAAAAAATTGGGTATATCAATGAACAAGCAGGCAAGGAAACATCTACATCAGGGGTTATGGTCAAGAAAAGCTGGTGCCAAAAACTCCAGAGGTGCTAAATAATAATAAACCTGATGTAACAGCAACCTTATTCTCAAAATCAATCACATCAAAGGGAAAAAAAACTGAGTATACCAACAAGTAAGCTGGCATAAAAATACCTATTTCATGAGTAATGGTCAAGAAAAGCTGACGCCAAAAGCACCAGTCTCTTACCTCCAACAGAGATAAAGAATAATAAGCCTAATGTATCAGCAACTTTACTCTCAAAATCAATTACCTACCTGTATAAAATGCCTATCAATCCCCTGTATTTTCATCGAAAATCGAAGAACAGAAAAAGATCACTGGATCCTTGGGAGAACAAGCTGGAAAAGCCTGCACCTATTCTCTCAAGATAGACTATTCACATCCCTAGTTAAGCTCTGTCACTTTCTCACTGAATGAACATAGGCAACTATTTGATCTATCTATGGCTCATTTTCCTCTCTGTTACAATAAACATAACAGAATGCACCTCTAGGGTTATCATGATGATTAAGTTAATACGTATGAAATACTTACAAAAATGCCAATATACAGTAGGCATTAATATTATCATTTTTCACAAGTCAGGTTGTGGTCAAAGTTGACTAGAGAGGTAAAGAAAGACAAGGAGAAATTTTCAGGCTGCTGCATGAGAGTTTAATAACATTTGTTCATGGAGTACCACAGAAAAGAGTGATACGTTGGAACTGGGGGGTTAGCTCAGCAGTGTAAGTGCCTGCTTGGCAATCGTGAGGTCATGAGTTCAATCCCCCGCACCAAAAAAAAAAAAAAAAAAAAAAAAAAAAAAAAAAAAAAAAAAAAAAAAAAAAAAAAAAAAAAAAAAAAAAAAAGAAATAAAGAAAGAAAAAGAAAAGTGTGATACAAAGTACGAAAGAAGATCACCTGTCTCTCAGGTATTACTTACAGTAGTAAGTCATGTTGACAGTATTACTCATAATTCTATGGTGCTCTTCCACAAATTCCTAACCCTAGTCTAATCATGTGATGAATACAAATCCTGATACACAGCTACCCTGTAATACACTTGACTACAACTAACAAGGTCATCAAAATAAAGTCTGAGAAACTGTCAAAGATGAGCCTCAGAAGACATGGTGATTAAACATAATATGATATACAGGGTGAACTCCTACAACAGTAAAAGTTCACTAGCAGAAAACTATAGAAATGCGAATAAAATGTGAACTGAAGTTAATAATCAATATTAATTGTAACAAATGTATCATATTAATGTAAGATTAATTACAAGAGAAATAGCATGGGATCGATGGGAATTCTATATGCTATTTTTGTAAATTTAAAATTATTTTAAAATTAAATGCTTAGTTAAAAATGTACACATATGTCTGGCCCTCATCAGAGATTTTTGATTCAAAGGCTGGGATAGAGTCATTTACCTTTTAAAGAACTCTCTTTCACAGGTGATTCAAATGTGGAGCCAAGGCAAAGAAATACATTGTTCACCTCATCTCCTATTCCTTTTTTATTTCACTCTATTCCATAATGGCCTTTTTGTTATCCTTTCAACACTCTACTTACAGACCTCTACTTACAGACTGTGTTCACCATTCTGCCTTAATTACTCTTCTAGAGTTTTAAAAAATTCTTAGATTATAAACTACAATTGTGGAGAGGGGGAAAAATGGCAGACATATAGGTAGCAGGATAAGGAGCCTTGCTGAGACAGACAGCTCAAATGCCAGAACACCCTGGAGAGACCCAAACAGAGGGAGATGGATTCTCTCAACCCAGGAAGAAACTGAAGTGAAAGAAACTGCTCAAATATGAGGTCCCGGAGCTACCACTAGAGAAGCTAAGATTGGTGAGCACAGCGCTCTTGCAGAGCCGCCTGAATTCATGCCTGAGATTGACTTGAGCGACCGAACCTGAACCGAAGCAACTGGCTTTAGCAGCCCGAGCGTGGAGCTGAACAGCCCTGTGCACGACTCGCCTGGAACTAGGCCTGCACGCGACCCACCCAGAGGCACCGTGAATTCGCCCCACAGCCGCACTGAGGTCAGAAGTCGGGGAGCCCAGTAGTTCTCAGGAACAGGCATCAACACGTGGTGAGTGATGAGAATAAGACCCTCCCACGGGAAAGGGGAACCTGACTGGAAGACATGTTGGATTTGGGCAGGACAGCCTTAACTCCATAAGGAAGTGGCTTCAGTTGGTTACTCCCCTCGCTGAGCGGATTGGTGGAATCTGCTTGGACTGGGCCGTGCCCCTGGCTGGGACCCAATGGGTTGCTACAAACTAATTCCCTGAGCACAGCCACACACTGACACAGTGAAGGCCTGCAAAGATTGACTGGCTCGGAGGAGAGGAGCCAGCGCACACTGTGCTTGCTTGAACTTCACTCGCTGATAGCAGCCGGCAGAGGGCAGAAGCCCCTAGCCTGCATGCTCCAGAGGAGCCTTAACCAACAAGAAAAGGGGCTGGGAATTACACTGTACACTTGAATGGAAGGAAGCAAAAACATGATGAGAGGGAGAAATAAGAAAAAAACCCCAGCCCCCAACCCTGAGAACATTGATCCAGGAGAGGTAAATACAAAAGAGATTGAGGGCAGCAAACATGCAACATCAAACACAGTGGTAGCAGACATAAAGAGATATCTTCAGGACCTCGTAAGCGGGATCAAACTGAAATATTAATTCAAATTAAACAAGAGATAAGTAGATTAATAAAAGATAGGCTGGGCACCTCTCAAAAATACACAGACAGAAGAATGGAGGAACACAAAAGGAGAGAAACATTCAATGAAGAAAACAAGAAAAACCTAGAATTCATGAAGCAAATTCAAAGAGACTATCAGGAAACTAAAGACTCTATAGAAAACTGGCAAAACTGCTTGAAAGAAACCAAAGATAGACTATCAAAAATTGAACACAGGCTTGCAATGTGTGATCATGAAAGAGAAGATCTCTGAAAAATAACAAAGGAGCAGGCAGTAATTAGAAGGCTAGAGGACAAGTGGATCTATAAATTAAGAATAAAGCATGTGAATGAAGAAGCAGGAGTCAAAACAGAAGAATTGCAAAGGCTATTCACAAAATTATTAAGGAAAACTTCCCAAACATAGACAAAGGAAATGATATGCAGATGTATGAAGCATACAGAACTCCAGCCATCTACAACCCAAAAAGAGCTACACTTAGACACATAATAATCAAGATCCCAGAAATTCAATATAGGAACAGAGTATTAAAAGCCATCAGAGAAAAGGAACAGATCACATATAAAGGAAAACCTATCAAAATCACGGCAGATTTCTCGACACAGACCATCAAGTCAAGAAGAGCTTGGAGTGAAATAATTCAAGCCCTGAATGAGAACAACCTCCAGCCCAGATTGATGTATACTGCAAAACTCTCTCTAGAAATTAATGGAGAAACAAGATGCTTCCATGACAAAGAAGAACTGGGAGAATTTGTGACACCAATCCAACCCTACAAAAAATACTGAAAGACATTTGAGAGAGAGAAAAAGAATACGAGCATTTCAGGAACAGTGGCAGAGAGGCCTCAGTGAATGGGGCAGACAGTGGAGTGGAACAGAAAAATAGACAACCAATGGCAGAAAAATAGAATAGCAGAAATGAGGCAGAGAAGATTGGCTGTAATCTCTAGTATAGAGGGCCTTGAAATATTAACAGAGAGAAACACAGGCAGAGTAGATCAGGAGATAGGGTCCATTGAGATGCTCTATATAGGGAGGCAGTGGGACCCAAAATAAGCAGTGCACCCTATGGGAGTGAAAGGGCAGGAACTGTCTAAAAAAGGAAGGCAGAGGATATTGTTAATGGGGTAACAAGATTTAAAATCTACATTATTCTCATCACTCTGCTTGGATGGATTACATGCTGTTCCAGTTTGTCTACTTACACTACACTTGAGGACATGGTCAGCTATCCCCAAAATAAGAGGACATATTATGGTAATCATCCTTAATTTCCTATCAACTTAATCTGAAGCCCTGTATAACTTATACTGTCCTATTATGACTGATCTTATTTGAATCTGGTTTGTTAGAGTGCTATCTTGTATTGACTGATTTTATTCAAATCTTTTATGATTGATAGCATCAGGTCTAAGAGCATAGGTAACTACACTGAAGATGACAAGATTCACTAAGATACCCACTCTGGTTTGATTATTGCCTGCTTTTGAAGTCTTATAATGTCTCCAATGCTTCGTTTTTATTAATGTTGTTATATACTGCTGAGACATCATGGTAACCATTGTAGATCACCTTGTATTGTGGTTTTATATGACTTTTTGCTTCATGCTTTTCTAGGAATTGTTTTATCTTGCTTTGTTTTGTTTTTCCCTCTAATACAGAAAGGATACATATACATGTAGAGACTCATCCATGTGTAGAGCTTATAAACAGTTTACGAGAACCAACTATATAACACATGTTGAAATGAACAACTACTTTGAAGAAAAAGAGACACTACAATACCCAGTGCTGATTCCATAATGTCATGATGTGAAATCTAGCAATACTATCATTCTTTGTTTAAAGTGATTTTAGCTTATTTTGTTTTGTTTAAGTTCAACACACATGAAGGTATGGACAGCTGTTTTGAAGAGAATGAGAGACACTATGACAGCCATTTTTGGCTTCCCTACTGTCTGGTCTTGAAGACCTGAAACGCCTTCCTCATCCTGTTCAGATCAGTTCCATATTATGTTCTTTCATGTGAATTCCCTGTATGTGACAATATGGACAACTATTTGGAAGAAAACAAGTCAGTATGATAGAGAGTGAATATCTCTGATTGTCTAGCTTTGAAATCTATGTCTCTTACATTGCTTTCTTGTGATCGGCTTTGTTCTGTTTTGTTGTGTTTAATTTTACCCTTTTGATATAATTGCATGTATGTTTGACTGTGTAAGATGGATGACCATATTGCTATTTTTGTCAGATCATGGAGCAGAACTGTTAACAGTCTCACTGTTTGAATGTCTACTTTGCATGTTTTAATTCTGTAATTTGAACAACTATTTCCAAGATGTCAGTATGTAATTTGTCAAGTAATGATTTCTTAGTGGGTTTTTGTTGTTGTTGTTGTTGTTTTGCTTTTTTCCTTGGAATTCTGTATTGTTGCTACCCTTTATTCTGTTTAGTTTGTGTTTTTTCCTCTTTAAATAAAATAAAAAAATAAATAAACTACAATTGTAACTATTAATGTTGTGGAAAAAGTCCAAACTCTTAACAGGATACAATTTGATAGCTTTTTCTCCTTTACCTAACCCTTCAGGGCTTTCTTGTCTCTTTAATGAAGCCCCATTGCTGCCAACACTGCATCCCCTGAAAGCTCTTAACAAATGTAAAATAAATCCCTGTAGGTTAAGATTCCCTTCATAAGAGTATTTTCACCTGAGCTTAAGAATGCATTAAAAATAACTTAAAGAATGTCATTCTCTCACTTCCAGAGACAATTATTTCTTTTAGGAGAGTTGTATCAACCAAAATAACTCCTCTACTGTGAATAAAATCAGTGCACTCTGGAAGCAGGATAAAATGGTAACAAAATAGCAATGTTTCCTTGGATCTTCGCAAGATCTCATAACACAGATCTCTGCCAAAATGCCATACGCTTATAAATGTCTTCCATAAATACTGTATCAAAAAGTAACCTCGACCTACCACACTATTCACTCTGTGATAACCTATGTATTAACCAGCTTTCTTGTTGCTGGGCAGAATGCCCAATACCCATAACCTAAAGGAAGACAGGTTTAATTTGGCTCACATTTTCACTTCATGGTCAGATAGCTCTAGGGCAAAAACATGAAGGAAGTACACAATAGCAAAGTTTAATTCATGACAGCCAGGAAGCAAAGCAGAAGAATGCCCGAGAGAAAGAGGCCAGGGACCAGACACAGACTCAAGGCCACCCCTCCATGAACCACCCAAATTGGGTTTTACCAATACCTTCCAAAGCCAATTAACATTGAAACTCCCCTCAACCACAACTCACCCTTTCAACTTGCTTCCCAAACATGTTTCCTTAAGCCATGCTTAATCTACATATAAAGACAATAGCAAGTTCATAATTCCACCTTATATAAAACAACTATCCCAAGGACAACTGGAAATACTCCTTTCTCCGAAGTCTCAACCATTCTAGCATTCTTCAAAAGTCCAAATCTAAGTCTCTTCTGAGATACAAGGCAAACAAGCTGTGAATCTATGTAAAAATAAAAAACAACTGACATAATTCCAAGGTAATGGCACAGGGTAAACATTGCCATTCCAAAAGGGAAGAATAGGGGACAGAAAGGAAATCAAACCCAAGCAAGACCTAAACCCTGAGACAGTGAACATTAAATCCTGTTGCTCCATGTCTGGCAGCTAAGGAACATGGTGGTAAGATGTGAGTTCCATCAGGTCTAGGGAACAACATACCTAAGGTTTTGCTGGTTGCTGCTCTCTTATGCTGACTCTACTGCAACTGTCCTTGATAGATATTCCACATTCCTGGTATCTTCAACCTCCTGGCTGGTCTCTTGGCCCTTCCTCTGAAATCTTGATGGAAACCTTCTTGATCCCACAACTCTTGCATTCTGTATACCAGTAAAACCAATTATCACATGGATACTGCCAAGGTTTGCTATCAGCAGAAGCAATAGCGAGGCTTCTTTGTATATGGTTGCCTGGCTTCTGATAGTCTGGATGGCTAAGCATAATAAAAAGAATGCCAGGGAACAAACAGCATATGAAGTCCTTCTCAAGGAGGGATCCTAGGGAAGTGGTGGCATATCTATGGCACACATGTTGCAGTGGGCTGTCTGTTATCATTGAAAGATCTAAAAGGTTCTTCTTTACTATTCTAGGGACTCTCTTCTCAAATGAGAAGGTGATACTTTTACACACTTGAATCTACAATAGTAGAGTCTTGCAGATTTTTGAGGTGCCCTCAAAGCATTCTTCTTGTGCTTGTATAGAGTACCCGATTTCTTTCTAATAGTGCTAATCTTTTTAGCAGTCATATCAACTTTGGCTTCAACTTTACACATGGTCCCTTCCAGCCAAAAATTAAGTTTTTCAAATTTTTCTGCTCTGCAATTTTCCCCACATTCTCACTATAAATCTGGCTAAAAGCAACCAGCAGTGCTAGTGCAACAGCCTAAATGTTCGGGACTATACTGAAATTTCCTCCATCAGATTAATTAGTCCACTGTTAAGGTGACCTCAATCTGCTGCAAAGCCTCAGGAAACAGGTAAAATGCAGACACATTCTGTACCAGAATTTAACATACATGACCTCTGGCCTAAATGTCAATGGAGTCCTTGTTCCCAAGTAAAATATTCTGGTTTTTATTGTCCACATTCCTCAACATTCTTGACTTCTGAGCTCTGATCAGTATCACACCAAGTACTGCTCACAATATTCTAGGGCAGTGATAACAAACCTTTTAGAGCTTTCAGTGATAACAGGCAGCCAGCTGCAACATGTATACATTTGCCACCAGTATTCTATGGTTTCTCTAGCCTACATTTCCAAACTTTTCCAAATCCTCCTACAAACCAGTTCCAAAGGCCACATGGGCAGGTACAGTCACAGCAACAATCCCACATCTCTGGTACCAATTTTCTGTACAGTGGTACCCTGCTTCACAAACTTAGTCCAGACCATGAATCTGAGGAAGATGGCCACATTCCTATTCATGTGGGGATGACAGCCATAGTCTTGCTCATCACTCAATGTGGAGTTCACGAAAAGATGTGAAATTCTGCTGAATGTTGGTTTTTTGAGGTTTTTCTGGGTTTGTTTTGTTTTGTACCAGGGATCAAACTCATGAAATTTGCCATGCAGGTGCTTATGCCACTGAGCTAAATCCCCGGCTCCCTGCTAAATGTTTTTGTTCACAAATCAAATTGTTAGCAAACAGATGCATTTGCAAACTAAGGTATTACTGTGTTTAGTCAACATTCTCATCATGGAAATCTACAACTTTAAGGAAGACAGGTTTAATTTGGCTCTCATTTTTAGTCCACAGTCAGGTGGTGTCAAGGTAAAAACATCACTGACAAAGAATACATCAGAGCAAAGTTCATAGTAACTGAGAAACAGAATAAAACAGTGACAAAAGCAGGAGGCCAAAGACCAGAAGGAGACCCCAAGACTACACCTGCATGACTCACCCAAAGCATGCTTCATCAATACCTGAGATGAATTCCAAAGCCAAGTAAGTTGAAATTTCACCTTAACTGCCACAGCTCACCTCAAAAACCCAATCAAAATCTCTGAAGATGAAACACAAGCATATGTTTATTTAAATTACCATGATTTACTATGTTCTTAAAACCCATCATCATCTCAAACTACTGTTTGCTCTGATCTACTAAAAAGTAAATTCCAAAAAGATGGAATACTGTCCTGTTCACTTCCAAGATTTATTACTGGTCAAAAAAACACACTCTGAAAGTTAGACTGAAATGGGGAACCCAAGGGCAAAAAGCCTCACATAACCCTTCCACAGAATGATTTAGGGGTGCTCTTAACCATTCTTTTTATCTTAATCTTAGCTTTTGTCTTCTTCTAAATATGCATTGAACTACTGTGTTGCCAGTACTTCAAACTCTTAGAAAGTCTACTATATCTTTTCAGGAAAGAATAAGAAATATAATTAGGTACCTTACACCACAACTTCAACCTCTATCTTCCAACCAGAGCTGTTTCTATGAACTAGCTTAAGAGTCAGAGCCACTGACCACTGTGGGACACAGAATGGCAACACCTCGAGGCCTCCACCTTCAGGCACTCTGGAGTCACAGCTATCATGTGCATATCCAGTATACTTCCAACCACGGATACCTGCTGCCAATACCTCATCACTGACCCCATCCCCCAGGCAGCTGTACCAGTTATCACTCACACAGCTCCTTAAACATTCATCTTAAAGGCATACTCAAGGGCAAGTGGAATGGCTTCTAAACCTTTCAATCCATCCACAGCAAGACCACATTAAGCACTTCTCAGATGCTGCATACCTGCTGAATCCTGCCAACACTTTTCACCTTGCCATATAAGACTATCTTCTCTTCAGGTGATCTTACAATGAACTAGATAAGTACTTTCCAAACCACAGGACTTGACCACAGTGTGTCATAAAATCAGTTTAGTAGAAGAGCACAAAATTATTTTTGAATGGAACAGAGACAGAACATACCATATGCAGTCAAGCAAAGTGTTCCTTTGAGCTCTCTAAAGAGGTTGGGGAATATGAACAAGATCATGATTAAAAGATGTTTCCCTAAAGGGGACAGAAAAAGCTTTTGTAAATAGGAGAAAGGGGGTTGAAGAGAGGGTAGGGGTATGAGAAAAAAAAAGGATCAAGTTATATCATGAAAAGGTATAAATTCCCTATAGGGAAAGGCTATGAACATTATTGATACCTAAAATGTACCAATAAGCTTAATTTAAAAAGAGATGTTTCTCTTATTGTACGCTGCAACTGAAATAATTCTAAAAACTACTAGTGAAGAGTACTTTATATATCTAATTGTATTTTACTATACAACCACAAAAAATATTCATTAAATACAGGTCTGAAAACATATTCTTGCAACATTAGAATTTCATATGAATAAACCTATAAATCAGAAAAAGATTCTTTGTCAGACCCAATGACCTACTTTCAGGGTCAGAAATTATAGAGTAAGACAAACCGGCATATTCAAAATGAGAAGTTATGACCCTGAGAAGAGGTCATAAAGGCACCACAAAAATCTCTAGAGACAAATTCCACAAAGCTGAACAGCAAATATAACAAAGTGCAAAAGAAAAAGAACAGTGTTTCTATGAGTGTGTGTCGAGAACTGTCCTGCAAAGCTATTACCTCAGTCCTCTTAACCTAGCTTGTTGGTTCTAGCCCCGATCCCTTCTTGTGGTATGGCAATGCTGGGTCCCTCCTCATTCTAGCCAACTATTAAGTTTGCTTTTCTCTAGGTATCAGCAAACTTTAGAATCAGTTTGGCTTTCTACCAGCAATACTAGTTATTCACAGCCTGATCAACATTGAGGAATCAAAACATAAATTGCACAAATTCTTCCCAACTCTAAATTTATGTTTAGCCTTTTCATATTGATAAGAAAAACCACCAACACTTTGGAGCTCTAACAATGTGTCAATCATTGTTGAATTCTTTCATCACTCACTGTGTTCACTGTCACAAATACTCAATTTTATTTCCTATTATTTCCATTTTGGAATATGGAAACATGGCCAAACTGTTACATAACTCACACAAGGCTGAAAAGTTAAGTTGCAGAAGTAGGATATTTTCTATCCCTCTCAAATCACATATTACTACTTGTAATACTTATTATGTGTATTTGCTCATTTTTTTTCTTATTTTTCCTCTAACAAAATGTAAGTGCCAAGAGAAGTAGGGTCTTGTGTTTGGTTCACTACGTTAGCCTAAATGCTGAAAAAGTAACTACACTCAGTTAATGTTTACTATTTACTGAACAAATGAATGAACGGAGCTTAACAATCTTCTCTAGGCCACCACAACATTGTCAGTTTTAATAATCTAAAAGACTTACTCTCTTGTCAATACTAAATGTGCACCGCAATCACAATCTTTCAACGTTTTCAGAGAATTGAAACTAGTGACACAATTGACTCTCCCACCAAGTTCAAATCTTTATTAAACAAATCTTTATTTAAACAATCTTCGGGGCTGGGGATTTAGCTCAGCGGCATAAGCGCCTGCCTTGCAAGCGTGCGGTCGTGAGTTCGATCCCCGGTACCAAAAATAAATAAATAAATAAATAAATAAATAAATAAAATAAACAATCTTCAATTTGGATTTACCTGCTATTTTTCTCCTCATGATACTATGATTATATATAGTATTATATATATATACTAATATCATATATACAAACAGTATTTATATAGATATAAAATATATAAATATGTAAAATAATACACACACACACACACACACACACATATAAAAAAATACCATGGCACAAGGCCTTGGGTCCAATACTTAACACCAAAAAACAAAACAATAACTACTTTTCCTTTTAAACACAATGTCTGGTGTTAAATGAAAAACTGGAAGACATCATGAGAATTGGGAAAGTAGGACATACAGTTAAGGAGGAGACTCAAAATGACCCAGAGAAAAAGATCTTAAAAAGTAACTAAATCAGTTCTTCACAGCATCAGTTCTTCCAGCATTTAGAAAATTTAAATCAAATGATCATGAGTTCAAGTAAGCCTGGGCTACAGAAACCCTGGTTTAAAAAAAAAAAAGTAACCAAGATGAGAGGAAAAAATGAAGAGACATTTCAATGAGTGATTTTTAGAACATGAAGAAAAAGGGATAAAAGAATACCTTCTTGTACCTTTCTAATAATAATATCACCAGAAGAAAAAAAATCAGATAAATTCCAACTGAGAAACATGTATATCCAATTCACTTAAGAGTATGGTCTCAAGGTGCATCCATTTAGCTAGAAATGTCTCACAAACTGAAAGTATAAGTAAGGACCAAAATATATAATAAATATTGGGAAATAGGAAGACAATGAGAAGGGGAAGAAGGCATGGAGGGAAGAAGGCATAAGGGAAAAAAATGGAAACAAAGTTTTTAAAAAAGGAAGGGAGAGCCAGGCATGGTGGTACACACCTGTAATCCTACCACTAGGGGAGCTGAAGCAGGAGGATTGTTGAGAGTTCAAGACCAGCCTCGGCTGCAAAGTGTGCTCCAAGCCAGGCGGAACTGCATAGTGAGACCCTGTCTCCAAAAGAAAAGAAAAGAAAAACAGAAAAAAAAATGAGAGGAAGAGAGAGGAGTGGAATGGGAAAAAAAAAAGCCACAAGATATACAAATTTCCCATGATGAATGTTATTATCTAAAATGTACGAATATAAAAAAATTTTAAATATAAATTTTAGGGCTGGGGCTTTAGCTCAGCAGCACAAGCACCTGCCTGGCAAGCACGAGGTCATGAGTTTGATCCCTGGTACCAAAATATATATATATATATATATATTTCTTTTTTAAAAGAACTACAGAGGATCCTCCTACAAGCTAATGCCAGTACCAGCCTTGGCACTAAGTCTGTGTAGCCCTTTCAAACCTAGAAGAAAAGAAGAAAAAACAAACCCACATACCTGGCTAACACTCCTCAGAACTAATAAGATCATCAAATATAAAAACAGCTGGGTATGGTAGTACATGTCCATAATCCCAGCACTTGGGCTAGAGGATCCTAAATTAAAACCCAGCGGGAGCAATTTAGTAAGAACCTGTCTCAAACAAAGCAAAATGAAACAAATGAGCTGAGGATGACGTTCAGTGTGAAAGCCTTTAGGTTCAATCCCTGGTACTGCCACAAAAAGAAAACATAATGTGACATCATTGCAGAAAAATTGGTGAAATTCAGTAAGGTTTGTAGTTTAGTGACCTGCTTTGTTTTTCTGAGACAGGGCCTCACTATAGTAGTTCAGGTTAGCTTTGAATTCAAAATGTAGCCCACCCTGGTCTCAATCCTTCTGCTTCAGCCTCCTAAATTGCTGGGATTACAGGCATGTGCCACTATGCCCAGTTTAGTAATACTATTCCAATGTTAAAACAGACTACAGGAAGTAACTCTTGATCTGAGGACATTTATTGACCCCAAAAATGACTGCATCTAGCAAAGGGTGAAGAGTGAAGTGAGAATGAAGGAAGGAGGTTACAGAAATTAAGGCCTTCAGCATTTTCAAAGGGGGGGCATTTAAAAGGTGATCTTTTCCATATAGATTTGGTACCTCCCCATCTTTCTGACCCTGCCAGAGTACACAGGAACAAACTAAAGGTAAACTTGCCGCTATCTGAACTTCCAAAGAGAACCAAAGAAGGTGTAGGGAGTGTTTAGAGCTGAACAAAACAAAGGGAGGAGCCAGGTATGGTGGTGCCGGCCTGTAATCCTAGCACTCTGGGAGGCTGGGGTAGGAAGACAAAGTTCTAGTCCACCCTGGACAATTCAGTGACTGACTTATCAAGACTCTATCTCACTTAGCATTTGTAAAAAGGGCTGGAAATGGAGCTCACTGCAAAGATCTTGGGTTCAATCTTCAATAAGGAGGGGAAAAAATAATTTTAAAAAACTGGTACAACCACTTTAGAAAACAGTAGACATTCCTACTACTGTGGATCTAGATCATAGTCTAGCAATTTAATTCCTAGGTTTATATTCCATTTCAACAAAGATTAATGGCCAAGAAAATTTATATCTATGTTTATAATAGCTAGAAGCTCTAAAACCTGGGAACAAAACATTCATTATGACAGAGTAACTTGTGACATATTCACAAAATTAAATTCAATAATCAATGAAAAAGAACTACAGTCATTCAACAGATTAGTATCGCAAATAGTTTTTAAAATGAAGCAACTCAAAAGAATGCAGGATAAGAACATGATACCAATATGTCAAGTTCAAATAAGTTTACTAATGCATACTCATGTGTTAAAATCATAAGACAAGCAAAAAAATTATCACCCCAGAAGTCAGGATAATAGTTATGGATAAGGAAAACGGTTATAATTGGATAAAGGCATGGCAGGAAGTCAACATGCTCAACAATGATCTATTTCATAATGTGGGTGCTTTATGTTAACCAACTGTGCATTTTTTTACACACTTTCTGAGTGTGTATTTTACAATTAAAAGCAGGAATACCAGGGTTCCTGTAATCCCAGGATTAGTGAGGCTGAGACATGAGGATCAAAGGAGTTTGAGGCCAGCCTGGGCTACACAGTGAGTTCAAGGCAAGTCCGGGGCTGGGGATTTAGCTCAGTGGCACAGGCGCTTACCTGGCAAGCATAAGGTCCTAAGTTTGATACTCAGTACCCCCCAAAAAAAGACCAGCCTAAACTACATAGCAAGTAGTTTGCTTTTCCTGTCTGAAAAGCAAAAGGGGGGGGGATCATAACACAAGAGATCATTATCAAAACAGTTGATAATCCAACACTAGCAACTAGGAAGGATCAACTTCCTAAGAAAGGAAACGCTGTCATATGAAAACATTCACTAATTCACCAATCACCTAACAAACTGATACACATTTATCACCTGATTACACAAACTTTCCTCAAGACCTGGTTAACATCATCAATTTCTCTAAGTGAATCCACAATACAAATAAAATTATTTGCAAGTTCATTCAACAAATACTAAACACCTACTACTTGTCTGAGACCAGCAAAATCCAAGAAACATAAAAACCCAAGTGGGGTTTTTATAAAAACCCAATGCAGCCTTCATTCTTTTACCCTCCTTTTCTACCAAGATTCAAATATGAAGAACCTAAAAGCAGTAATTCAAGGCACACGTCAAATTATGAAAATCTATTCTTTAGACGAACCATCTGCTTGGATTCATTTGGCAAAATGACAGCTTCCCACGTTTTCATGTAAGCAGTGGACTGCCGTGTCAGGAGCCTCAAGGCTCAAGGAACAAGGCTGAGGTTGTGGAAAACTGACCGAAATGCCGTCAAAACACATTGAACGCTTTACCTGGGACCCAGAAACCAGAAGCTTGCAACTTTTCAGAAATCATCCTAGATTTTGTGTGTACATGTATTTTTCACAGCTCAGAGTCCAGAATCCTCAAGTCATTCTCAAAGAGGTTCAATCACAATGGGTGGAAAAGGTCTGCTCCCA
>PVJX010021222.1:0-18185 GCA_004027295.1 Dolichotis patagonum
CCTGGGGAGCAGGGGAGGGTAAGGGGGGCTTAGTCTGTTTCGCTGGTGGTCGCGGTTGGTGTTTCATCGTTCAATACTATGCGTCAACGCGGGCCCCTCTCCTGATATCCCAGCACTGGGGGGGGGGGTTTCGTTGAGATTTATTTCAATGATGTGGCCGGGCTGGATCCCCCTATTCAGGTGCTCCCCCTTACTCAGGGGACGGGATGCAAAGGTTTCTGCTTCTCCAAACTCTCTCTAGCATTCAGCGCGGTGACTTCCGGTTTAGGCACCCCCCACCTCTCCCGCTGGTCTACGAGAAATCTGGTCTCACAAACAGATGGGAGAGGGATGTCCCTGCACTGAGGGCCCCTTCTCCAGAGAGAGAGAAGAGATGCTAGGGCAGCCGGCTTTCCAGTTCTTAAAAATTCAATGGGGGGGGGGTTAGCAGAAGGCAGACCAGGGTGGGGAGGTTACCGAGTAAGAATCGGGGGTCTCTGGCTCCCAGGCCACAGGCCAGAGGAGGGAGTCCGAGCGCAGCAGGGGCCCTGTGCGTCGACCCAGAGCACCCCGCCCCACCCTCCTTCCATGGGGGTCCCCAGCTTGGGAAAGAAGCCTGCGGGAGTTTGAGCCCCTCCTACCTGTGGAGCATATCCTTTAGCGCCCCCGTGCGGCAGGAGTTTGAGATGTTCTTTATTCTTTTTCCAGAAAGGAAACTCATAAAATTGAATGAGTTTGATGTTGGCTTCCAGATTAATCGGTATCATTGAGAGTAGTCTCCTCCGTCAGCTCCGTTACTGGAGATCGAACCCAGGGGCTCACTCATGCTAGGCAAGAGCTCTACCACCGAACCGCAACCTTAGCCTTTTTTATTTTCATGTTAAGACAAGCTCTTGCTAAATTGTTCAGACTGACCTGGAACTTGCAACCTTTCTGCCTCAGCCTCCCGATTAGCTGGGTTTACAAGCCTGCATCACCAGGTCTCGCTTAGATTTTTTTCTTTTATGTGCTCCTTCTTGCCAAAGATTCAAGCTAGTGGTAAGAGGGTAGGTTCTGGGGCTGCTGCTGGTGGGGGTAGTACACTTACTCTGTGCGTGTGAAGTCCTGAATTCAATTCCAAGCACCTTAAAACAAAATAAAGCAAAACAAAAGTGTAGGCTCTGGAGCCCGGTATTACTGGGCTGATGTGTCCCATGGCACCTCCCTTATAGGGCTATTGGGGGGGTCGAGTGAGATAAGAGGTGTGAAGGGCTCCGTGCAGAGCCTGACTCATGGGACAAGGGAGCTCTTAATAAATACAAGCCATTTTGAGCAGCCCCCTCCCTATGCCAGCATAATTTCTGCAGAGTTAGACTCATGACATTGTCTCAGTTGTGTGTGATACTTTTCTTCCTTAATTGTAGACTGCCAGCCGTGTTTCATGTTGCTATATCATTATTTGAATGTTGATGATCCTCTGTGAAGAGTTTTCACAAAGCCTGTTTCCATATACTCACAGTTTGTTTTCCAAAGAGAGCTCTGCTTGGGGCTGGCTGCCCCCTGTGGAGTCACTGCAGCTCAGGAACACGCCTGGGTGACTGGAGGGAAGACCCTGGCTGAGAAACTGCTCGTTCACTCTGCTAGTGGTGAGGGAGAACCTGCCAGCGGAGGGGTCACCCTCTCAGTGCCCTTCCACATGTGGCACTCTGGCTACACTCTGAGAAAACATTTGGTTCTCTAACGCTTACTGGATACCTGGGAAGGAGGCACAGAACCAGTCGTGGGGTCAGGGGACCTTGATCCTAGTTCTGACACTTCCAGGAAAGTCCTTCTACTCTCAGGTCTCCTCTAGCGTAAAAGGATTGGACTGGGTGGCCCAGAACCCTTCCCATCCAGGACCCTTAAATCTTGACTGTCTCCATGTGTGGTATTGGGGGGCTCAAGGATGATGTAGGATGTGGGCCTCACTCCTGGGAAGTAAGTGTTCTACTGGCAGCGAGGTGTGTCCCTCACCTCACAGGGAGAAACCCTTTCTGAAGCTGACACTGTCCATTTGCACTCAGTGACTGACCACAGGGTCCCCAGCCTGGCGCCTCAGTTCTGAGCTATATGCAGCCTTCCCACATTCCAAGCTACATGGGGGCCCCCTGCACTGTACCCACTGGGAAATCTCTGGGTGTTTTTCTGCTCCAGCCCAGGAATCAATCTAGGTCATTTTATAAGTGAAGAAGCAGAGTATCATGGGGTGAATGCTTGTGTCCTCTCAAAATTAGGTTTAAATTTACCTCCGAATGCGATGATGTTAAGAAGTGGGATCTTTGGAAGGGAATTAGAATTAGATGAGGCCACGAGACTGGGCCCCTCTGGGGTGGAATTAGTGTCTTCAAAAGTGTTCTCGGAGCTTCTGCGTCTCTCTGCAAAGACACGGCAGGAAGGCACCCTCTGTGAACAGGAAGTGGGCTCTCACCAAATACCAGATCTGCTGGCTGTGTGATTTTGGACTCCCAGCCTCCAGGACTATGAGACATAAATGCTGTTTAAGGCACCCGTTCTATGGTATTCGAAGACTCAGAGGGTCAGAGAGGAATGTGGAAAGAGCACTGTGTCATGGTGCACTGTGGGGTTTCAGAACTCTGGGCCCCTATCTCATGGTCCTTTTCACTATGGCTTGAGCTCACTTCCTGGCCTCTAATAGTTTCTTCTCTGGAGATCACACCCCAGTTGACATGACCTGCCATTGCTTGTTGATCTAGCTAGGTTATTCTGAGCCTGTTTCCTGGGAATCAGGATTTTGAAATTGAGACACACAGCTTCTGGGAGTGACCAAAGGGCTGTGGAGAGAGTCACAAAGCCTGAGGTTGCAGTCCCTAAAGATGTCTTACATCTTCTCTTTCTATGAGCTCCTCTGATATATGTCACTTTCTTGGTTCATACTCTCAGAAGTCCGTTTCTGTTCTTCCTGAAGAACCTTAAGCAATATATATCGAAGGAAAGGCAGTGAGTGAGACCAAATGTGAGACTTTGCTTCCAAATGTGAAGCCAGGCTGTAAGTAGGCAACAGGATCCTTCAGCCTTTTGCTTATTCAAACTCCTGTGCAACAACCTCCAGACAATGCCCAATCTGCTCTACTGGGTCAGGAATGAGCTGTTGATGGAAGTTGGGCCAATGAGTTTCTTTCCTGAGGAATCCGGACTTGGGACAAGGGAACTTCAGTTCTAGTTGGGTATTGTCTTGACTGGAGGAGATACAGGCTTTGGGACCTGCAGCTTTGGGACCTGCACGACATCTCTCATCAGTAATGTGGACACAACACAAAGAGACAGTCAGGAGCAGGAGCAAGAGGAGAAGTGGAAGCCAATACACTAAGGCTTCCCCGCCATCCCTGCAGCACCCACACCCCAGACCCACGCTGTTTCTGAGGCCCTCGGGCTCTGCGAGACACTCAAGCATCCTTCTGTTGGATCCCACTTGTGCTCACTGACTCCCAGTGGTTTTTCTGTGGCTCTTCCATTGAGAGTTGTAACTCACAGGCTATGGCTGTTTGACTGGAGGAGCAGACTGAGAGGGGTGGGGTGGTGGCAGTCCCATTCCAGGACTTGGTGGAGGAGGAGCAGGACACTCCAGGTAATGGCACAGCATACTCA
Source organism: Dolichotis patagonum (assembly GCA_004027295.1). Taxonomy (NCBI): domain Eukaryota; kingdom Metazoa; phylum Chordata; class Mammalia; order Rodentia; family Caviidae; genus Dolichotis; species Dolichotis patagonum. Next base: position 3,604 of record PVJX010021222.1, read on the forward strand.
AGGTTAAGGGATCTCAAAGAGCTTAATCTATTCCCAGAGAAGATTTGGGTACAGTTGGGTCCCTCTGAAGGATATCACAACCTTAATACCAAGGCGAGCTTTTATAACCTTGTAAGACAAGTGTACTGTTGATAATTTTGACAATCATCATCGTGAGTGCTTATCATGAGCAATAGTGCAAACTGCCATTTCCATTTTACAGGTGGAGAAATTGAGACTTGAAGAGGTCCCACACTTAGGCTTCAGATTTGAGTATGCTAACTCTAATGCACACACTTCTAAAACCACCAGACCTCACTATTTAGTAGCAAGGAGAGATGCTATATGGAGAAATTGAGGCATAGAGTAAGTTGCTTACAGTAATTCAGTGTCAGATTTAGACTGAGCTTAAGGTTTCCAAATCCTACCTGAGACTTTACTATTTTATTTTTGGAAGTTTTTTCCTGGGATGGCTTGGACTCTGTCCTTTGTCTCTGAGATGGAAAGAGGACTGGAAACCACAGGTCCCAGGTGAATGCCAAAAAAGGTTTTTCAAACAGAGAGCCACAGTCAGTGACTCAACCCCCCAAATGCAGAAGAAGAGAGGTAAGGAAAATTAGGAGCTCAGTCCTGTGAGTGAATTTGGTTTGTGGATTTCCCAACCACCCTGTGTCTGAGGGCGCTCACGGTACTTGACTACGGCTTTGGAGATGTATTTATTAGTGCCATCCTGCCGGCCACACGCAGAGCCCAAGATGGAACAGACAGTGTCCTTTGCTGGCTGCCCAGCCCAAAGGTCTCCCTTGCTCACTTCCATGAGCAAAACTCATTCTCAGCCTCCCTGCACATCACGGGTGGCTGTGGAACTAAGTTCCGGCCCAGGAGGCAAGAGCAGAAACTGGCTGGGGGATTCTGGGAAGTACTTCCTCCAGTGGTGCGGTCCCTTCCCCCACTTCCTCCCTGACAGTGGCTGAGACCTTTGAGGTCACAGCTGTCTTTGGAGATGGAGGCGGGGTACAATCATACTCAAGAGGAGCATAAAGTTTCTGACGCCAACCCTGAGGGGTTCCAAAGCAAACCAGCAATCCGTTAACTGCAGACTTTCCATTTCCTTATTGTTTGAACCACAGTTGAGTCTGCAGACTTAGATTGGAGAGTATCCTGACAATCACCTGACTTCCCAGTCTTAAGGACGATCAACTTGTTGAGATCTCTCTCTCTCTCTCCTCTCTCTCTCTCTCTCTCTCTCCCTCGGCCCCATCTCTGTCTCATTTCTCTGTTGTCTCTATCATCTTTGTCTCTATCATCTTTGTCTCTATGTCTATCTCTTTCTCTACCTCTCAATTGTGGTGAAGTAAAAATTGGAAAGAGTGTTCCTTTGGCCAAAACAGTGTGTCTGGTAACAGAGGCCACCCACATCTCCCTATGATCTTATGAAACTTTCTCATTGTATATATGGGGAAACTGAGGCCTGGCATGTGGCAGGCATGTGCATCAAGCCATCTCAGACAGAGTCATAGAAGGCAGATGGGTTTTCCCTCCCACAGAGAGCTCTCCCATCTGCTCCATTTCCTTACCACAGAGCGCCGTGTTTCATGTGCATTTCACAAACAGGATCTCAAACACAGAACTGAGACAAAGCATGAACTGATTTGCCAGAGGCCACGCACCTCATAAATCACCGACGATTACTTGGGTCTGGATCTATTTTTTACCTGGAAATTCATTCACAGATTTTGGAACCAGGCTGAGAATTAGGAAGACACTTACTGCAGACCCTCAAAGCAGGGAGGGATTGCTTGTTTGTTGAGCTGTAGCTGGGTTGTTAGGATCCCTACAAAGATGACAGTGCAGAACTTGGCATCTCTACAGTGTGTCTGCACAGGAAGAGCAGTCTGATTCTTCCTGCAGGCTGCCAAGGAATGCTTACTCCTACTGCTCATGCCTGTGCCATGGGGGCTGCTGGAGTTTGGATCTGGAATGTTCCCTCAAGCTCATGTGTTAAAGCTGGGGGCTACTGGGTGCTATGATGAGGGAGGCCTAGCGGGAGGTCTTTAGATTTTTGGAGGCATGCCTTCGGTAGGTGGGGACACTGAGACCCTGCCTCTTCTTTGTTGTCTTTTGCTTCCTGGCCATGAAATTAGTGGTTTTGCTTTACCACGTTTTCATGCCATGTGCTGCCTCATCCAAAGCAAAGGCGCCAACTGATCACGGACCGAAGCTTTTAAAGTTCTGAGTCAAAATAACACTTTCATTTCATAAGTTGACTGTCTCAAGTATTTGTTATGATAATGAAAGGTTGGGTAACAAAATGGTGTGTGTGTGTGTGTAGGGTCATTTGCTTGTTCATTTACACAGTAACTATTTCTTGGGCCCCTCTTCCCAGTGCCAAGGACTATGTTGGGCACTGATATTAGAGGTGAGTAAGACTGAGTTTGGAGGTCCTTTGGGGCTCAGTTCAGATAGATCCCCATAAACAAGCCATTTCAGAGAGTGGAAAGTGCCATGATGGAAGCTGGTGGATTGATAGGGGTGTGAAGGAGGTGGCAGGTGACTGCTTGAGACGGGGTCAGAGAAGGCCTGTTGGGCTGGGGGCTGAGTGACAAGAAGGGAGCAGTCATGTGAATGCCTGAGTGAAAGGGTGTCCTCTGGGTTTGCAGTGAACACCGGCACAGCTGGAGGAGAGGGGGGAGGTGGGACCAGCTGAGATCTAAGAGGTGATGGGCCTCAAACTATGGAGAGCACAGGAAAGTTCAGAGTGGCTTTTAGAGAAGGGCACAGAATTGGGTAAGGGGGGAAGGGGTGGTGCTCAGGAAAGAGCTGGAGATGAATGAGTCCTCCCACGCACCCCCAGAGATACTCCTGCAGGTGAAGGGCATGGTCCTGCAGTCTTTCTGAGGCTGGGGGTGGGTTCTGCACCTCTCCATTGGGTTTCATTTCTGTCCACTTCGTCTCCCATTCACCCAAGAAGGAGAGCTGTGGGGGCGTCAGGGTATTTTTCTCCTCTGGTTTCCTCCACATCCCAGAAAGGAAACACTAGTCTTCCAGCACACAGTGCCCTCACTCCAGAGAGAGAGGAGTGACCAGTGGTCAGGTGATACTGGCTCCCACTGGCCAAGATTGCTTTTTGAGTGGTGGCAGTGGCACAGTGGGGGTGGGGGACATGGCAAAGACTGTGGTGAGCTCCAGATCTGAAGGGCCAGAGGAGTCTCAGCTGACTGCCTCTGCTGACAAGGTGCTGGCCGTAACCTTGACCTCAGGAATATTGCTACTGAGTGACGTAGGAAGGCGGGGCAAAGCATGTCTCCAGAGTCTCGGCCCAACCCAGCACCTGTACCCTTACTCCACATATGCTTTTAAAAAATAGTACCCTAAGTGGTATCGTTCTAGATGTACTGTTCTGCAACTTGCTTTTTTTTTTTTTTTTACTTTGGCTGCCTGGAAAGGTGTTCATGTCAAGACATGAAGATCCATCCTACCCATTACATTGTCACATGGCAGAGCATGTTTGCGTCACCCGTTTCCCAGCTGATGGACTGTTTTTTGTTGGTTGCAATTACCTGCTATTAGTAGCAGCGCTTCCAGTAAACATCCTTATCATTTCTTCCTGAATCTGTATTTCCCTAAAGTAGTTTTATTCTTCAGCCAGAGGCAAGCTATCAATTACACAAGTAAATGACAGGTTTGACTGGACCCTACTTAAGGTTCTGATGAGGACAACCTGAGGGAAGCGGATTGGGTGAATTCTTCAGGGATGGCTTTGGTTGCCAAAGAATGCAGGCCTTAGGTCATTCTTGGTTTGGGCTCAGCTGTTCTAGTAACTTATTGGGGAATAATAGGTGAGTCCCTGAACTTGGGCCATATTTTTGTCATCTTTGAAACAAACATTGAGGTTCTAGTGAGAGAGGCTGGTGAGGTGATTTGCAAGTTTTCTTTCTGCTGAAACTATATCACCAGCCTGTGGTCTAACTGTATGCAATAGACTGTTAAATTAGTTGCACAATTGTATCGTTGTCATCAGCGTCGTGTTCTTAATAGCTGCTTTAAAAAGGAATATTTGTCTTAATACTTAGTTAGATGGGCCAAAACCAAACACACATTAGTTTGAAATACTTGTTTACCATAAACTAAGATGGAATAATCTCTGAACAGTATTTTATTTTAATAAATTCAACAAATAATGGGTGCTTTGTTTGGTTCCAGCATAGTTCTAGGCAGTGAGGATTCACAATGAACAAAAGGAAAAAAACATACTTTCAAGGAACTTACGTTCCATTCCAGCATTTGATTGTGGGTGTGTCTAGTCATGTTTTTAAAATTCATGCTGTTGCAAATGCAGAGAAATATTAATCAGATTCATTTTCTAAGCACTATCCAGGGAAGTCACAATGTGATTTCTCTCCATGTGTCATGTTCAGCCAGTGAACTAATGAGATTCTTTAGTTTCAAACTGTACATCAGAATTTCTGGGGGTCCTCGCTCTGGAATAGCTATGATGTATTTAGAACCAAAATATACCTCCTGCCCTCAGAGGTCTCATTATGCTGAAGGTTTGCTTGCTGATGGGCTTTTGGGAGATGATCAGATAGTGAAGGCCCTAACTTCATCAGTGGATTAATCCACCAATGAGGTCATGATTTGGTGGTGTTATTAGGAGGTAATGGAGCTGAAGAGGTGGGACCTAGTTGGAGGAGGTAGGTCAATGGAGGCATGCCCTCACGGGGTATATTTGGTCTGACTCTTCCCAGGTTTCTCTGCTTACTGGCTGAATGAGTTGGGCAGAATTTCTCTGCAATGCTTTTCTGCTATGATGTTTCTGCCTTGACGCCATCTGACAATGGAATGAAACCTGGGAAACTGTGAACCGAAACAAATCTTTGCTCTTTTAAATTAATTTATGACAGGTATCTTGTCACAGCAATGAAAAGTTGACTAATATAAGTAGTTTGGGTAATCTGTATAAAGTGATATATACATCCATTAAAGAAGGGTATTCTGTGTTTATAAAGCATTGCTTCTTGCAAGTTGCAGTTAGTGACATTTTTATAGGAATGGTGAATCCATTATCTAAAAACATCTTAATTTTCATCAGAATGGATGGAACTGGAAGACATTATGTTAAATGAAATAAGCCAGACACAGAAAATACAAATACTGTGTATTTTCATCCATATGGAGAAGCTAAAAATATTGATCTCAAAGAAGACAGTGGAATAGTGATTACTAGTAGGTAGAGGAAGATAAAGGAGGTTGGATAGTGAATACCAAAATATGGCTGGATAGGAGAAATAAGTTTTAATGTTCTGTTGCACAGTAGGGTGACCACAGTTTATAACAACCTATTTTATATTTTTTTACGAACTAGAAGAGAGGAATTCTAAGTTTCCAAGTGCACTCACATACACAAAGAAGATGGAAATGTTAATTATATTGATTTAGTTATTACACATTGTGTACACGTACTAGCTTATCATGTTGCACCCTGTAGGTATGTACATTTATGTGTTGATTAAAAAGAAAAATAAAGGCCTGGGTATTGTGGTGGCTGGCTATAATCCCAGCACTCAGGAGGCTGAGTTTGAGGCCCACCTGGGCTACATAGTGAGTTCAAGGCCAGTCTAAATTATATAGTGAGACACTGTCTCAAAATTTTTAAAAAAGAAAAGTAAAATTATAATAAAATAGTAAAAACATAATAGATTCATACATATTTGTTCTCAAGAAGTGTCTCTAAAATCAGGGAGTTTGTTGAGCTATTACAGATACCAGCCACAAAAAGGACCAGGTCCTAGGGCAAGTTCCTGAAACTTCTAGTGTCGGGGGTAAATAGCAGTTGGAAAAAAAGTCCACTGGGTCTAGAGCTAAGATTATATTTACAATAAAAATTTAGGCAACAAAGCATAAGGCATTTACTTTGGACTCACACTGGCTGTAGATCAGAGGGAACACGTAACGTGAAGTAGGGAAAGTTTGGGACAGGAGGACAGGTCGCAAGGAGAAAAACTCATTGTTTCTGGGTTGATTGGGACTGGAGGGAGGATGAAATGGTACAGGGCTCAGTCAGGGTTTTAGCATATATTTAAGAGCATGGAATAGCCTCTGTTGGTTTGGCCTACAGTGGTTCACTGAGTATCTTTTCTTATCTCTCCCCTATTCCACCCTCTGGCCCTTGTTAATTAAAGTTAGGACATCTTGGAATCTTTCTCCCATCTATGCACAGCAGTATTTCCAGTCTGAGCATGGCAAAGATTTCATAGTTTTCATAGATCTCCTTTCATAGATCTGTCTTCATAGATGTCTCTCTTCATAGATCTCCTTTCATAGATCTCCTTTTCTAAATGGTCTTCTTTTTTTTAAATTTTATTTTAAAAGGGAGTAAAATTAAACACAACAAAACATAACAGAATGGGACATAAAGCATAAATTTCAAAGCTAGTCAACCAGAGATCTTCACTATCTGTCATATTGTCTCTTGTTTTCTTCCAAATGGTTGTCCTTATCTTTGCATATGGGGAGCTCATACTAAATAACATATCCAATCTTTTCACAGGATGTGTAGTTCACTGGCTTGCAGTTGCTAAGCAGGGGGGAGATGGTGGGGGAACGCAGGACAGGAGACAGGACGACATGAGATGTCTGATTCTTAGCCCACACGCTGGCAGGATCACAGCCGCCCCCCAGAGAGGGAAGGAGCTCCTTGTTCTCCCGGCACCCCGAGTCAGCCGCATGGTGCAGGTCCCGACACACCAGGGTCTCTCCGCTGCAGGCCCCGCAAAGTCTGTCATACTCACCTGCTATTTCTTTCTGATGAATTGACCATTCCATTTCCAAAGTTCTGAAATGGCCATCAGACCACAGAAAGAATTCTCTTTAGGCTCCTGTTTGAAACCAGCAGCTACAGTAATCTGCTGGCCTTGCTTCAGGGCCACTCTAAATGGTCTTCTATGTAGCGGAATTACAGTATAATTGCTCCATGTCTTGCTGTGGGATTAGTTTGGGTTTGACACCCATTTCTAGCACTTCTTAAGTGACCATGGACAGGTTAGTGTTGCAAAATGTTAGTTTCTTTTACCTCTGAAAGAGGGGTAATGGGAGTCTCTACTTCCTGGAGCTGTTGTGAGGATTACATGGGAGTATGTGAATTAATACCTAGCACAGAAACAGAGTGGGATCTGTGGGGCTGGGTAGGGAAGGGAGAGGGATTGAATTCCTCCCATTTGATGATTGATGGAAGAAAGAATTCTGCATTCTGAATCAGGAAGGTATAGTTTTGTTCTGCCACCAGGAGACTGTGAGATTCTTATTTATTGAGCAAGGTAGAAACCAAGGTTCAATCAATTCTGATTGAACACTCAAGGGCCAGACGCAGGGAGTCTATGTATTAATTTATTCTTCTGTTTACACACCGCAGCTGACACTCATAGGGGTTAAAGACTTGCCAAAGGGTACACAGCAAGTAATCAGTAGTAGGCTGTGACTTGAACTTGGGCTGCCTGGCACCTGAGGCCAAGTCTTTGTGCTAAATGGGCAATCACATCTCTGCTCAGCATCACCCATCTAGGCCTCAAGGATCTTAGAAATATTTAATTTCCCAGCTCCTCCCACTTTACAAATAGCAGGAGCTATGTCGTAAACAGAGTAAAGAACTTATTTAAGGTCATATAAAATACTGGTCTAAAATAATACAAGAACCCAGGCCTTAGAACCTGCCCAGCCCAGCAAGTCACAGGTCCGTCACTGAGCGTGTCTTCAAGCTGCCCTTGCGTTATCAGCTTGCCTGTCAATAATGGAACAATTCCCATTTAAGTTTGGTCATAGCCCCACTTTCCTCATATCCTTGTGTTCAGTCAGTTTGGGCTGACATTTAATAAGATACCATTGAATTAACGGCTTAGGAACAACAGAAAACTTTCCCTCCCAGTTCTGGAAGCTGTATTCTGAAATCAGGTTACCAGCACAGGTGAGCTCTGGTAAAGGCTCTCCTCCAGGTTGCTAACTTCTTATCTCTCACGAGGTAGAGGGAATGAGAGAGCACTCCTGGGGGCCTCCTTCAGAAAGGTACAGATACTATTCGTGACTGCACTGCTCTCATGATATAATTACCTCTCAAAGACCCTATCTCCAAACACCATCACATTGGGAATTATATTTCAGTCTGTTGCAACTTGGACATACAAAAGGGTTGGCCTAAGTCACTTTGTCACCAGAACTTCATGAGCCAGGCCCATGCAGCCAGAACCTGAGAGGAAGCCCCAAGCAGTTACAGTGCGTCTCTGCTCCTAAACACAGGACAAGGACACACTGAAGTCCTACAAAGAACTGGTGGTCTTTGTAGATCTTTAGTCTGGTGATGGATTTGGGGCCTTGCCCTCTGCTCTGTCCTGGAGACTTACAGGCATGAATAAGAAGCTGTCACCAAAGAAGGAATAGAGAGGTCACAACTCTGTTGGGTGACACTAGCCATTACTGGGCCTTTGAATGTGGTAATAATAATAATAAAGATGATACTCGCTTAAAGACAGATGCTTTTGGAAACTCTTTGCAGTTTCCTGCTAGGACCCTACTGCTCCCTCAGGGAACCCCAAACATCTTTGCCGTAGTTCTCTGTGTAGTCAGGGCATCTCTGAGTGCCCCTGAGACCGTTCTTTCAAAGGATTCATGAGATCAGAACTATTTAAACAATCACAACCAAATGTCACATGTCTTTTTTCACTCCTGTTCTCTCCGGAGTTTTTCAGAGGCTACTTGGTGTGTGATGTCACAGCAGACTGAGTGCAGAGGTGGGGATGGAAACGCAGCTGTCTGCTTCTAAGTCAGATACAACACTTGCAAAACTGTAAGATGAATCCACTGTTTTACAGAACAGATTTTCATAGAAATTTATATTAAGATGCTTTCTATACTAGAGTTACATATCCTTAGATTCTGTGTTTGGAGTGGAAGGAACTAACTTCCACATAAAGAAATCATTATACCAATCAGTCTGAATAAGACTCCCCTCAGACCCAAGGCAAGGCACCTCCTTTGGTCCACACAGCAACAGACTTGCTTTGTCAGTCCCAGATATTACAATACTTTATGATGTCTTTCCCATGAGATCTGGGAGCTTCCTACAGGTGGGAACCTCCTGTCCTTAATGGGTCAAATCTTGACTGAACGGTAGTGAAATGTCAACCATGTCTGCCCGACAGCACTGTGGGAGTCAGGTGAGACGGTGACTGCAACGGTGCATTGAAAATTGAAAAGATCTAGTTAAATATGAATTTTAACAAGTGTCTAAAATGCACGAACATGGACACATACAGTACACAAGACATGAAATCTAAAGTGAGTCACTGAAGTAGCCTGATATTTTATTAATTTGTATCTATTGAAAAAGAGAACAATATGGAATTATGTGCACAAAAATCTTTAATATATGTGTATGACACCAGGAATTTAAGATCACTCATTATTTAGAACATACAAGATTTTTCCTAATTATAAAAATAATATCTGATTGTTAAAACAAGTTGACAAATATGGAAAAACAAAATCATTCAATAAAAACAAATCATAATTTTATCCCTCCACTGTATACTTTTTAACATTTTTGGTATCTCTCTGCTTTGCTTTAAAACATCCTTAGATATGTTTTACAGGATCAGTGTCATATTAAATAGCGTGATGCTCAGCCTTTTTACTGAACATCGCCTTAGAAACACTTCCCCATGGTGTGACAAATTGGTCATGAATGTGAGTGTACTGACCACTTACGTGCCAGCCCCATACCTGAGGACTGAGTGTTCGCAGTAGGCTGGGCATTGTGTGTCCTGAGTGGGAAACTAAGGGAGACACAGCAAAGCCAAAGAAGCTAAGTCCCTGAGGCTGCTGAATCAGGGTCGGAGCTCCTTCCGAGCGGAGCTCCAGCTCTGAGCTGGCTCCTTTTGAAAACGGAGATTTTCCTGCTGTGGGTTCCCACTTACGTGAGGTCAGGCCTCGCCAATGTCAGCATCAGAAGGTTTTCACTGGAGGACCGGACTGGACATGGGATTTCTGACCTGGTGATGTTGGTCAGTAGATTGTTTGCTCACTGGCTGGTCATACACCTTCCCAGGGGCAGAGCTGACCAAGAGTGAGGCTCCCCGAGTAGGAAAAGATTTTGAGCAGCTTTGGCATTTTGTTCAGTGTCTAAACACAGGCATAAAAAAGCAAAACCAAACAACAAAGGCGAAATCACCCCTGGATAGTTGGTAAAGATAGCACTTTAAAGTCATCTGGGGCCGTCACATAACCAGTAGTCCCAGCCTTTGCCCAGCTGTTCATGTTGGTGTAGAAAGGGCAAAAAGGAGAAAGAAAGAAAGGGTGGGGTGGAAGTACCCTAACTGTAGTTCTCCGAGAAGTGGATTTTCAAGTTCAAAGTGCTCCTGGCTTCCTCCTTCTGAAGAGGCTCATTAAATCATGGGGTAAGCGATGACAAAATAGTTAATCCCTGAGTCGATCAGGTCTCTGTACTTCCTGTGAATTTCCCGCAAGGTCCTGTCTTCTTCATTAGTCTCATATCTGTTTGTGTAAATCCTCACCTGTGCCAATAAAGAAACAACCCCACGTACACACACAGTGACTACATCACTCGGAACCCAGCAGTGATCTCAATGATCTGCACATAGGGCTGCTGGCAGCATCAGGAGAAGCCCAAACTCAACTACGGCTGCCCTTGGGTATCTGTGGGACACTGGTTCCAGGACTTTCCATGGATACCAAAGTCCAGGGAGGCTCAAGTCCCTTGTGGAAAATAGCATGTTTTCCAAAAGTGTTTCCAGATAACCTATGCACATTCTTCTGTATACGTTATCTCTGTTGCTTATAAGACCTAGTACAATGTGAATGCTGTATAAACAGTTGTTATACTGTTGTTTAGGGAATAATAACACATGCTGTTTTTATCCCTAGAAACTTTTAGTTCACAGTTGGTTGAGTCCAAGGTGCGGAGGCCACGGCTGTGGCAGGCTGGCTGCACCAAGGGAGCTGCAAATGCCCTTCTGTGAAATCATTCACGTCCAGCAGACGTGACTCAGGTGTAATGGCTCTCCCTGCTCCCTGCCTCACCCCTCACCTGCGTCCGAGGCATCCCGACCTACCAGGCCACAGCCGGGGACGTAGCTCAGTGGCGTAGTGCCTGCCAGTGTGCCCGGCGGGTGCCCTGCTCTGTCCTACACACCCAGCCAGGGCCTCTTACCTTGAGTGTGCGCAGGGCACACTGCCCCTCCTCCTGGCTCTTCAGGATGCGCTCCACAAACTTGACATCAAGGAAAGCCCAGATTTTGAAGTAAAACAGCTTCCTGCAGGAGAGGATGAGGACGTGCAGCTCTTCGTCGAGTGATTCATGGTTGTTGTTGAACTCAAAAGTTAATTTCTGGAAAAGCATCAAAGGGGAAGTTGTGTGTGGGCAGAGGGGAAGTTGCATGGGGCTGGATCATCCTGTAACATCTTTAAGGCTGAGCTTTGGGCATACTGCTGTGGTGGTTTTGGAGTTTTTTAGGTAAGAAACACTAGATATGTGGTCCTTAAGGAAGAGATCTGAGAATCACTGTGGTCATGCAAGTTTGCAAAACCTGGAATTTGGAAGCAGAATATGTGGAGTCCAGAGAGTATAGTGCTGGGCTGCAGTGGAGTGCTGGGTGACTGTGGGACGGCCACCAAACTTCAAGGTTTTCTGTAGCCCTGAGAGCATCCATCTTGCCTGTCTCAGTTATGGGAATAAGAGTAAGCTGTTAGCATCTTGTAGCCCACCCATATTAGCAGTGGTATTTATTCTTATCACTGTCAATTGTGATAATGACCTCAAACTCCTGAGGAGACACAAAGTAATCCCGATTTTATAGGTGGCAAAACTGCCACTTTACAGTACATTCCAAGCTCTTCAGGAGCCTGTCAGTCTTGATCTTCCATCTGGTTTGGCTCTTCCCATTCTATCTTCCCAACCACTGGGCACTGCTGGAACCAGATGGGTCCCTTGCTTAGAGGTGACTATAGGAGCCACATGATCTCCCTGTGTGCTGCTGTGACCTTGTGGAGAAAGGGTCACCTGCCCCACCCTCTAAGCTACAGGTATAGGGGCTTTTATTTGGCTGACCACCAGCCAGAACACGCCTCATGTCTCATGTAGAAAGCGAGCAGCAGTTTGCGTCGTCTGCGGCGGTCCTGAGGACATGGGGGGAGGCTTAGTCTGGTAACAATTCACATAAACTCAGTGTGTGACTCGCAAGCTTTCCTAGGGGGAAACGAGTTACCTGATGACAGCTGCTGCTTGTGAGCCTTCCTGGGCCTCGCCTCCTACCTACCTGCAGGGTGTGCCGGAAGGTGGGCAGGAGGTCTGTCAGGGTGGGTCTCATGGACCAGTCTGGGTCACTGAAATAGCAGCTCCTCAGACTTATGCTCCTCATGGGGATCTCCTGCAGGAGGATGCGGACCAAGCGCTCATATTTCATGACCCGCTCGAAGAAGAAGTTCACCTTCAGGTTGCTGGCCTGCCTGGCCAGCTTGGCCCAGGACATGCCCCAGATGACCTGGCCGTGGGGGTCATGAATGTGACACTTGATGTTCATGGTCCGGAGGGTACTGGCATTGTTCTCGGCCAAGTTCTCGAGCAGCTCATCAGAAATGCAGTTGTAGTTGAGTGTCAGGGATGCCAGGCTGTGGAATGTGGCCATGGTCCTCCTGAACTGAGGGCTGCTGTAGACAGTCAGGTGATGGCTGAAGTAATCCTCGAGGTTCAGATCCGAGGCGGTGCTCTCATTCCGAAGGTAGCTCAGGGAGTTCAGCACCTGGCAGCCCTGCTCCACGGTCAGCCTGGCGCCCTTCAGGCTGAGGGAGTCCAGATACCTGCCCATTTTCTTTAAGAAGAAGCTCAAGCTTTTAATGAGCGAGTTCCTGGTGCTGTTCCTCCAGACCAGGCGGTCCAGCTCCAGGTACTGTATGGAAAGCGACTTCAGGCGGTTGTTACTTCTGCCCAGGCACAAGAGAAGACCCCGCATGGTGACCTGGAACTTCTTGGTCAAGAGAGCATTGTAAGGGTTCAGAAATTTGATCTCCAGACATTCCAAATAACGACCAAATTTCTTAACATACCAAAGAGCCGACTCGAATTCTGATGCGTGCACCCTGGAAGATCTCCCGCTGAAGGTGATGGTCCTGTATCGCCACAGATCAGCTGAATACATCATCTGGTTCCACTTTCTGCAGACCAGGGCTGCCTTGGATCTATCTCTGTCTCCCAGCCACCAGAAAATACGGCGCAGGCACACATCAGGCAGAGCGGCCCAGAAGCTCTGGTCTTGGGACTGGATCAGTTCGTTTTCTTCATCCATCGAAGAGTCAGAGGCACAGTGCGGCTGTGTGGTAAGCAGGGCTTCTAGAATTGAGGACAGAAAAGCAATCTGGTGTTTTCTGTGGAGAGTAAAATGGAAGACCTATTTCTCACCAAACAGAAGTTAAACTCAGGTGCACAAACTGTCTCTGTGGTTCGGTGTGTCCTGCCACACCCAGGTGGTTCAGAGTTCACGACACAGCTCACCTGGGTCACAGCATGCCTGGAAGGGTTTTACAGACTACCTGGGGACGTGGACCAGTACTTAGTTTCAGTATGATGAGAGAAAAGGCCTAGGCACTCTCATGTGCAAGGGTGGCACAAATAGCGGGGATCCGTTCTCCCTGGGGAAGGAGGAAGTGGGCAGTGCTGCTCAGAGGTGGTGGCACCCGTGCTGGGTTGTCGGTTTGTTTCTGAGACAGTCTTGCTATGTAGTGTAGGCTGGCCTTGAACTCACTGTGTGGTCCAAGGTGGCCTTGAAGTCAAGGTAATCCTCCTGCCTCAGCCTCCTGAGTGCTGGGATTATAGCACGTGCACCACCAGGCCTGACCATAAACTGGTTCTGAAGGTCAGTGGGATTTTCAAAGCAGACCAGGTGGGCCTAGCAGTGGTGGCGGGAGAACGGATGCCCCCCCCCAGGTGGAGGGAATGGCATGTGCAAAGCCATGGGACTGTGAATGCATGTCCTATGTGCACATTCAGGGAACTAAAACATTTGGAGGGCTGAACCTGTGAGCAGGGAGTGGAGGTGCTGGACACAGTGGATGAAGCCAGACATGCTGGATCAAGGAGCCCTAGGTGATATGATACAGACGGTGTCCTGGAGGGCAGGCATTCCCAGTGTTCCCTCCCTGAGACTTAGGAATTCAGACAAGGCTTCCAGGGTGAGAACCGCTGCAGGCCCAGAGCTGTGCTGCTGCTGGTGGAGTTTACACGCAGCAGGTCTAAACATCAAAGCAAGGTGCAGCACCTCTGCTGAGGCCATAGAGAGCCTCGGAGTGGAAAACCACCTGGGAGGAGAGAAGGTCTTGAGAGGAGGAAGGACACTGTGGGGATTGGAGGAAGAGTGGTCAAGAGAAAGCTGGGCACGATCATGGGAATGAGCGTGGTCTGGGAGTCCCCTCGAGGACACACACTGGGAGCTGGGAAAGGCAGAACTGGGGAGCCTTGAAAGGTTTCTGACGGGCTGTTGTCTTGCAGATGGTCCCCCTAGCCAGGCATGAGGTTCCCAAAAGAGGGCTCCTGGAACTTGCCC
>PVJX010021222.1:18285-32354 GCA_004027295.1 Dolichotis patagonum
CCCTCAAGTGAGTGAGTGTGCGGGCCTTGCTAGGCGTCTCAGTCTCATTCTCCTCCTTGTTCCCTCACTGCTCAATGAGCGATGCGGCCCCTCCCACCTGCGCGAGCTGGCCAGCTTTCTGGAAGGGACAGAACGGCAGCCCCCTCTGACTCAGGCATATGGGCAGTTCTGAGCCCCCACCTCCACATTCAGCCTGTCCCCTTCCCCGTCCCTTCTGGCCAGTGAGCAGCCCTGCGTATTATTTGCTTTCTTGTCTTTCGGAAGGACACACACTCTGTGGTGCTTGTGACACCCTCATTCTCCTTTTAGTAGATGCTTAAAAACTTAACAAATGAGAAAGCCGGGGCGGTTCTTGTGAAAGGCTTGTGAAGGGCTCAATCCCAGAAGCCTCTGCTGTGCACAGCACGGGTGAAGGTGTGTAAAGGTGCACCGAAAGCCAAGGGCAGTGGTGTAGCTCAGCGGTAGAGCTCTTGCTAGCCCTGGATTCTAACTCCAGCATGAAAAAAAAAAAGCTAAGCTAAATCACAGGCAAAGTCAAAGTCACAGGTGAGAATCATCAGACATGCAGACTGTAAGGAGGGGCTAGAAAAGTGTTTTTCAAGAAGGCCCCAAATCATACACACTGCACCAAGATCCTCCAAAGCTCCTATCACCAGCGAGAAGCAATGCAGCTTAGTTGGGCAGACTCAGTGAGATGGTTGGGAAAGCCCAGGAAAGCACCTAGAACACAGGAAACGCTGTCTAAGGTCCTGCTGCTGCCATTGGTAACGCTGGGACCAAGGTATTTCTGTGCCATGCCTGCCAGGAATGTGCCCATTTTACAAATAGGGAAACAGAAGTCTTGGAAGGCTAACAGTTTCATAATGAGGCTGTGTGGTAAGTGGGAGGTGGGGTATTTATTTAGAGTCAGAGTCTTGCTATGCAGTGCAGGATGGCCTTGAGCCCACTATATACCCCAGGCTGGTCTCGAACTCACGATGATTCGCCTGCTTCAGCCGCCAGAGTGCGGGGATTACAGGCGTACACTACTGCGCCCAGGGGGAGGTGGACTTTGAACCCAGCCTAGAACTCTCAAGCCTAGGCTTGGTCCACCCTATCACAGCTGCCAGCTAGGGAAGAAAACCTACGGATGTCCTATCACCCACGCAGTGCGGAGGTGGCCAGGGAGCCCCGTAGCCAAAAGTCACTTCCTGGAGGAGATGGCTTCCGGGTGTCCACCGCCGCCCAGGCCCGGCTCACCAGTTTCCGGCTCTCTGTGCTCCGCTCGCTCGCTTGCTCGCTTGGCTGCGCCCCGTCTGGGCTGCAGGGACGGCGAGCGCGCAGGACACCTCGCTGCGCCGCTGCTGCGCCGAAGGCGACTGCAAGCACCCGGGGCGGGGGCGGGGGCGGGGGCGCGCCCTATCCTGGCTCGGCGGCTCGGCCGCAGGCTCAACACCGCGCGGTCTTTGTGACGCCCCGCCGTCCTCTGGGCTCCCTTCAGCCCCACAGTCCCAGCAGCCCAACCCGGGGGCAGCCAGGGCCTTGGCGGAGCGTCCTGCGGCGCCGCGCCCCGGGCAGCTCGGGCACGCGCCCCGCTTCCCTCTGCAGGCCAGGAAGTTCTTGACCCCTCCCGGGTCCAGTGGAGCATGGGGGGGCACTTTAGGAGGTCACCGCCCGCACCTCCCCAACCCCCCCCCCCCCCGCGCCCTCTGCTTTCTCTCCTTAGGCAGAGCGCCCAAGGAGAGCCCTGAGCAAACCGGACCCGAGCTTGACCAAGCTGGAGGAAAGCTTTCCCTTCCTCTTGTGGGAGGGCGGGGCGTGTCCGTTTACCCATTGCCTGACCCTTCCCGGCCTAGGGATGAACTGGGGTGCTAAGCCTTCTCCCCAAGGCCTGGGCAGAAAGGAAACAGCCCGGTCCACGTGCAGGCAGACAGCATCTTCGGGGGGGGTCCCCCCCCAAGCCTTCCACGCTGCGCCTGTGTACCTCGCGGCCCCACCCTCATTCTCCCCCTGGCCTTTCTGCTTTGTTCTCTGCTGTGTGCCTCTCTTCCTGCTGGCCACCTCCTGCCGGCCCCTCTTCTGGAAAACCCGTGAGGAACCCAAGAAGGTGACCACGAAGCTTTCAAGGAAGGCGCTTTTTATTTTTCAGGGACAAAGCGGGGGTCCCTTAGGCACCCGACTACTGAGCCTAGAGGTTTAATTAGAATGCCCTGCTGAAGCCCTGGAAAATCTTTCTCTCCTGGTTCCCTGGAGCCCGTGGGGAAACCAATGCCTGTTCAAAAGAAGGAGCACAGTGAAAGTGAAAGCTTTGTCCTCTACATAGGACGGGATAAAATCCGTCTCTTCACAAATGGCAGCCATCATGGAAAGGGAGCAGGAAAGCCGGTGCAAGCAGGAAGTCTTCTAGATCCGCAATTCTTCTTTCCAAATCTAGCTGGATCTGCTCACTTGCTTTCCCTTGAGAAAGCCCGTTGTCTGCATTTTACCTAAAGAAAGGGATATAAAATGTTAAGTATGTTTCGAGGGGCAAGTGCTGGCTTCGGAAATATTTCTGTTCTCTGTTCTCAAACAAGAGTCCTAAGCTACAGGTACCTAGGCACTCGGGTGGACGGCATAGAAGAGGCATAGAGTGCATCGATCCCGGAGAGGGACAGAAGGCTTTGGACGGTGTTTAACACAGCCACATCAATCGGGGTGGAAGAACAGGAGAAAATGAGCCACACCGTACACCTGGCTGTGGCTCAGTGACTTTATGAGGTAAAGAAACGTGTCCAGTGGGACTCCAAGTGTGCATTTCTGCATATGTTTGATAATAAGGTTGCCGAATAAAATACAAGGTGCTCCTTTAAATTTCAATTTTGGAGAAAGAATCATTGCATGGGACATAATTATGCTTTTAAAAAATTGTCAAGCATGGTGGTGGTTGCCGGTAATTTCAGCTCTTTGGGAAGCTGAGGCAGAAGGTTCGCAAGTTCAAGGGTACCCTGGGAAACGTGAGACTCTGTCTCAAAATACAGAATAAAAATAAAAATAAAAATACTGAGGATGTAGCCCACTAGCAAAGCATCTTCCCCAACCTCCTGGCCCCTGGTTTAATTCCAAATTACTGCCCAATCCTAATCCTAACACTAATACTAATAAATTCTCTTGTTTTTCTAAAATTCAAACTTGTCTGGGTAGCCAGTATTTTCATTCACTAAATCTGACACCTTATTATATAAAGGTGGGGAAAAATTACAAAAGGAAACATGCTAGTGGTGGCAGATAAGCAAAAATGGCCTAGTAAGACAAAATTAGTCCATTTTTGTAAGATTATATGCTCCTGTGTGTGTGTGTGTGTGTGTATATATATATATATATATATATATATATGCAGAAATTTTAAAAATACTTTGGCCTACCTTACGCTAGGCCTACTATATACTAAACAAAGAAGGCAAATTGATGAAGTAATGAGCACATTAAGATAATATGTAGGGAAAAAGAAGCAATTGAAGCAGTTGTTAGCTCATGTGAGTGAAAATACAGTTTCGGAAGGATTCCCCGAAAGGCTGCTGGAATTGGTATCTCGAGACAGCACTGGAGAGGGGGGATAGGTGTGGGGAATAACTAGCTTTGCTTTTATTCTTCAAGGTACAACATATGTTCTCTATTATTTACAATAAAATCTAATAGTTTAGTATTTAAAAAAGATCAAGGAAGGCATCGAGACCAGCGTTTAAGGAGGAAAGCTTTGGAGTTAGACTGGATTCTCCCGCTCTCAGTGTGCCATCCTGGGGACACTCTACAGACCTTTCTGTCCATTTTCCTTAGCTATAAAATGAGGGCAAAACACCTATCTATTGTTTATAACGAGGATTAAACATTTATCCAGAGCTCTGCATTGTAACTGGCGCACGGTTAATGACCTCTAAGGCCAGTTCTTATTATTACAAGAAAACAATCGAGGATGGAAAACAGCAGGATATGGAGGAATATGGCTGTAGCCTTGATCTGCCGGAGGGTAGCTACCACCTGACTTAGTATCGGAGCAAGGCATTTCTGCTTTCTGGGCCTCTGTTGCTTTATCCACACCTTAAGGGAGATGGACTGGCTTTCAGCTTTGCTCATTTACTCCACAGTTTTGGAGCACTTGCTGTGTGTCAGCCCTTGCGGGGGGAGCTGGACACGCAGAAATGAAAGAGCTGGCTGTACCTTCAAAGGCGACCCAGTCTTGAAAGGTGACACACAAAAAAAGCAGGCACTGGGTGCTATGAGAGAGTGCACTTGGACATACAGGGAAGAGGGAGACAGGGAAGGAACACGGGCAAACATCTGAAGATATTCGATCCTCTATGATACTGCCCACTGGTTCACAGCCAGAGAGTGAGAGAACAGAGACTGGGTACCTCATGTTGATTCAGAATGGGTAGGGGAAGCAGGATATCGCACTTCATACATCTCCTCAGGAAGTCGTAGGGTGGCTCATTCTCTGCAGGAGAGGCAGCCCCGGAGTCAAGATCAAATTCTGCAGGCAGACTCACGAGTCTGTCTGTGTCTCTTGGTGCTTGCTTTGCTGAACTTTGAGAAAGGGGAGATCTGTTTATATCTTTTGTCTTTGGACGGACATCTTTCTCTTCTGTGGGAGTTTGATTTCCACCAGTCCGACTTGGAAACGATGTAAGCAGTTTTTTCAGAGGCTCTGAGGCTGCCAAACAGTCATCCTGCAATTGTAATACATCAAATGAAAACTAAAAGACTTCAGTTTTAATCACTGGAAGATCACTTGACTGATTAACCTGACAACTTCCCACTATAATCCTCAGAAATGATGAACAGAATGTAACAGACATTCAAGGTCAGAGTTGATAGCAAGAAAGAAAACTTTTGAGTTCAGGGATGAAGGCCTGACTAATGCTACAGTTTGAATGTGTTCTGCTCAAATTTTTGGTGTGCTGGTGTGACAGTGTTAAAAAGTGGAGCTTTCAAGAAGTTATCAGGGTTCTTCCTTTATTCATGGGAATACGGACTTTTTTGGGCAGAGTACTAGGGATCGAGCCCAAGGCCTTCACACTACACTACATCTCCAGCTCTTTACTACTTACAAGTTCATGCTGAAAGAACTAAAAGAAAGCAAGCTTGGGATCCAAGAAAGAATGTGAGCAAACAAAGGGTAAACTTGTGAGTATGCACAAACAGGTATGACCTGAGTAACAAAAATAACAATATTAATGATTAAAGAGGGGTAGTGAAAAAACGAAAAAATTATGGCAACATTTGATGTACAGTGGGATGAGAGAATCAGAGTTAGTGTTTTCAAAACCATATATGCTTGTAAGAAGGATAAAGGTAATGATCATTTTAGACCTTACTAAGTCAAATTGTCACATTAAAATGTCATTCAAAACTACTAAAATAACAAGTAGAATGTAAAATTGCCAAATCAATAGAAAAGAAGACAGGAAACTCAATTTAGTAGAAGGCAAGGGAGTAAGAGGCAGCCAGCTGGGACAGTAAGGAGCACACGTGGTAAATGGAAGCTTCCAGAATATGGAAGAAAAGAACTACTGCTAATACCACTGAGAGTGACAAAGGCATTGTAGCTAAGAAAAAGAGTGCATTTTAAACATGTCTTAAAGAATGATGTGGGAAGTAATAGGATATCTTGGCTCTGCTTTAAAATATTTCTGGAAGGCAAAAACAAAAGAATAGATGAAGCAAATGTGGAAAACTTGATTACTATTGTTTCTGAGGGATGAGTGCTGTCTTGGTTACTTTTCTCTCATTTCTGAGACAAAACACTTGACACCCAAAATTAGGGAGAAAAGGTTTATTTAGCTCGCAGTTTGTGGAGGTTTCAGTCCCTAATCAGCTGGCTCTAAGGCAGGGTGGCGTGGCACTAAGGAAACACTTCAAGACAGCAGCCAGCAAAAGCAGCCAGAGCACAAAAGGGAGTATGGTGGGAGATGGGCTGATGGGGCAGCTTTTAGCAGAGGGAGAGTCCCTAGTGAAAATGCCCTGAGGTACGGTGTGCTCAAGGCATCCTGAAGAGACCAGATGTGGTGGTGCACACTTGTAGTCCCAGAACTGGGGAGACTGAGGCAGGATTGCTGTGAGTTCAAGGCCAGCCTGGGCTATATATTAAGTTCAAGGCCAAACTGAACTACACAGCAAGACCCTGTCTTTAAAAGGCGAGGGAGAGGGAGAGAGAGTATAAGAGAAAGAAAGAGAAAGGAAAGCAAGCACGAGGAGTCTAGTGTCGTGAGCCAGACAGGCTGGACAGGAGTGGGAGGTGAGATCGGGGGCAGCTGGGAGGGAAGGGGACACAGAGGCCACAGAGCTCAGGGCCATCGTGGGGATTTGCAGTGTGTGACGCGGGGCAGGAGCCAGCACAGATCCTAATAGAGGAGTAAACAACTGAGTGGTGTTTTGAAAGGATTATGCGGGCCACAGCGATGGGAGCAGAGGGCAGTGGGCAAGGTGAGAAGTGGAGAGAGCTCAGTGAGGAGGCCACCGAGGCATCTACACTGGAGACACTGCTGGTTCACAGCAGGACACAGCACTTGCTGGGGACGGTAGAGGAGTCAAAGACGCACCTGAACTTGGGGCCCAAATGCCTGGAAGGACAGTGTTGCCATCACTAAGATAGGCAAAGGAAGATGGGCAATTTCAGACAGGTCACAGTTGAGATGTCTATCCGGTACGCATGTGGAGATGCTGAGTAGGTGGTGAAACAGGAGTCTGCGGTTCGGGGTTAAAATGTCCAGGCTGAGGTAAAATTGAGAGTGTCTGCTTATATATGACACTTTTAAAATGAAAGTGAACACAGGCAGTGTGCACAGGTAGAGAAGAGGCTGGAGACCAGGCACTAAGATGGCACTTAGTACAGAAGGAAGCCCCTCCTCCTTCCTAGGCTACCCAGGCACTGTAGCTCTGGCAGCACCCAGATACCCTCGAAATGTCAAACTTGAGCACTATGGTGCCCCCTGTCCTCAGGGGCAGCCGTGAGGAAGACAGAGGGCAACACACTTGTGCTCACGATGGACGTCAAGGCCAGCAAGGTGGACATCAAGGTCCACAAGCAGCATCTCCAACAGGCTGCAGGGAAGGTCTGTGACAGTGATGGCCAGGGCGTATCCTGGTCCAGCCTGACAGGGAGGGGACGACTGAGCCTGCCCTGTCCTTGACAAATTAAGAGGGGTGAGGGACTGGAGAAGGACAGACCACTGAAGTTACTGACAGCCAGCATGGTGTAGTTCTCTGGAAGCCAGACAGTAAATCTAGGAAGAGGGAGTGCTGTTAAATGCTCCATGAAATGACAGTTTAGAACTGAGTACTGGCTTGAGCCATCCAAAGGTCACCCTGGATTCTGAAAAGAACATTTTTGATAAATCTGGGGACAGTGCTGGGTACAATGGCTAGAATGGAATGAGCTTAAGAAGAGAAGAAGAGCTGGGCGAGGTTGCAGATGCCTGTAATCCCAGCACTCGGAAGACTGAGCCAGGAGAATCACTTCAAGTTTGAGACCAGCCTGGGAACATAGTGAATTCATGACCAGTCTGAGATATCCCCCCAAAAAAGGAAGAAGAGATGGGGCAGTGGTCTTTAGACAACCAGTTCAACTGTTTTGTTACACAGGGAAACAGGATGATAGCTGGGCAGACAGCAACGCAATCCCTGATTTTAAGTTATACCACAAAGCTACTGTAATAAAAACAGCATGGAACTGGGGGAAAAATACCCCACAAAACAGGCCCAAAGATCAATGGAATAGAACAGAAGATGCAGAAGCAACTCCAAGCCCACTTAGCTATCTTATCTTTGATAGAGGGGTCAAAAACCTTCATTGGAAGAAAGATAACCTCTTTAATAAATAGTACTGGAAAAACTGGCTTTCCTTGTGCCAAATATTAAACCTAGATCCATATCTCTCACCAGATACTAAAGTAAAAGTGAAATGGATCAAAGATCTAAATATAAAACAGAAACACTTAATCTGCTGGAAGAGAGAATAGATAAAACTTTGGAAGATACAGGAACAGACATAGACTTCATGAATAAAGCCCTTATTGCACAGGAAATATTACAAAAAATCAATAACTGGGATCATATTAGATGAAAAAGCTTTTGCAAAACAAAAGAAAGCACTAACAGGGTGAAAAGACAACTCACAGAATGGGAGAAAGGTTTTGCCAACTACTTCTCAAAGAACTAACATCTAGTGTATGTAAAGAACTCAAAAAACCAGACCCCCTAAATTTAAAGACCTAATCCAAAAATGGACGTCTGAAATGAATAGAGTTCACAGATGAAGAAGTACAAGTCGCAAATAAATATATGAAAAAGTGCTCAAGCTCACTGGTCATCTGAGAGATGCAAATTTAAAAAATACCGAGATTGCGTCTCACTCCAGAAAGACTGGCGGTCATTAAGAATAAACCAGTAACAAATGTTGACGAGGCTGTGGGGGAAAAGGAATCCTACTCCATTGCTGCAAGCAGTGCAAACTGGTTTCAGCACTGTGGAAATCAGTACGGAGATTCCTCAGAAAACTAGAGGTTCCATTTGACTCAGCTGTTCTCTTTCTAGGTACCTAGAAAGAGAACTTTATTCTTCCTTTCCAGGAAGAATTAAAGCATCGTATCACAATGAGATATTCATACCCATGTTTATAGCAGTACATAGGACCATCAAAAGATGAATGGACAAAGAAAACGTGGTATTTATTTATAGTGAATATTACTCTGCCATAAAGAAGGGTAAATCTGAATCATTTGTGGAAAAATGGATGCATTTGGAGAGCATAATCTTAGGGGAAATAAATTGGACACACTCGTTTAAATAGTGCATTGTTTTTTTGTGTGTGCGAGGAACCCAAAAGGTGAATACAGAGCACAGCGGGGGATAGACATTGGGAAGAAGGAAGAATGTGTTCCAATGGAGAGGGGCAGGGGAAAGAAAGAAAAGGAAAAGAAAAACAAAAGAGAATGCAGGGGAAAAATGGAAACAAAGCTTTTGTAAATGCGAGCAGAAGAAGGGTTGAAGGGAGAGATGGAGAATGGAAAAAAATGGATTAAGATACATTGTGTGTAGGTACAGATTCCCTATGATGAATATAATCAATACGTATGACAAATATGTACTAATAAAAAAAGAAAATAAAAAAGATGATAACTGGTAGGAAATGTATGTAGGAGAAGTTTTTGGGGTGTCATTGAGTGGACGCTGGCAGGGAGGTGGATATGGCGTTGGGTGATGGTGGAAGTCTTCCTTCCATGCCTAAATAGATACAGGCTCGTTTTTCATAGAGCGAGGAAGAGGCTGATAACGCTTCTATCAGACAGCAGAACAAAACTTCCTGGTTTCCCACCACAGATCCAGTTCCATGGTTATCACAGCTGTGCACCTCTCTGCCACCTGCAAATGTTTGCTGGTTCCTTTGGCTGCCAATCTGAGCACTGTAAAGGGGAGTCGTTAGCTTCATACAAAGGCCATAAGAGGAATAAAGTGGTAGCACAAGGATGAACCTTGAAATTGTCACGCTAAGTGAAAAGTCAGTCACACTGGACCACACATGGTATGATTCCACTTATTTGCTAGAAAAATCAGAAAAATCCACAGAGACAGACAGCATGATAATGATTGCCAGTGGCTGGAAAAAGAGAGGGAGGTAGCTGCTAATGAGTTTAGGGTTTCTTTTTGGGGTGATGAAATGTTCTGGAACATTCTCCAGATAGTGGTGACAATTGCATAAGAACATGAATATATTACATGTCACTAATGGCCAATATTAGCTGTATTTTACTACAGTAACTTTTTTAAAAAAGCAAAGATCTGGATCATCTCTAAGATCTTTGTAGTTTTAACATTCTATAATTCTGTAAAGTGAAGTTTAGAAAAACACCTCTGCCCAAGAGGAAGAGAGGTGTTCCTTGAAGAGACGCTATGGTGAGCAGAGAAAAAGCGAGCAATTTGGCACCATGATGCACTAAAGGCACCCAGGGCTATGGAGGGGCAAGCCTGGGAGCTGGTCACAGGCAAAATCAGTCAGTCAACCAACCACATCATTGCAGTTCAGCGGAGTCGCCAGCCCCGATCTTTATTACCAGAGGGCAGAGAAAGCCATTAAGTTTTTCCAGGGAGCTTACAGTCTAACAGAGAGGACTACTACACGGGCAGAAAACAGTTTAGCATGCCCTACCAGGTACCCAACTGCAATGTGCAGGCCTCAAAGGTTGGAGGAAGTCAAATGTCGTCAGGGGTACCAGGACTGGTCAAGGATGACTCTTGGGGGAAAAAGGGGGTTGGCCACAAATGAAAATAAATTATGTATGCTAAATTCACCTAAAGCAATTCACTAAAATCCATTTTTTACACAGTGCAAAAGCAAAAACCACAGGCACTTTTATTATCTGCCCAAAGTAAAAGACCCAATCAAAACCATAGGCAGTTGAAATGAATAGACAATTCTCAGAAGAAGAAATACAAATGGCCAATAAACATGGAAAAATGCTCAACATCATTGGTTATGAGAGAAATGCAAATTAAAGCACTGCTAAGATTTTGTCTTACTCCAAAAAGAATGGCCATCACCAAGAAACCAAAATAAATGCTGGTGAGACTGTTGAGGGGGGGACCCTTCTACACTGTGGGTGGGAATGTAAACTAGTACATTCATTATGGAAGTCAGTATGTGATTCCTCAAAAAATTAAAAATAGAAATTCCATTCTATCCAGCTACACATCTCTTGGGTATATTTCCCAAAGCATCATACTATAGTGATCCATGCACACCCATGTTTATAGCAGCATAACAGTTAAATCTTGGAAGTGGCCTATATGCAACCTATGTGGATAAAGAAAAGGTGGTATATAGATACAATGGAGTACTATTTAGCCATAAAGAAGGATACATTTGAATCATTTATAGGAAAATGGATGTACTTTGAGACCAAAATATCATGCAAAATAAATCAGACACACAGGCACAAATGTCATGTTTTTTGGGTTTTTGTTCTTTTTTCTTGGTACCGGGGATCGAACTCACAAACTAGTGCTTGCCAGGCAGGTGCTTACGTTGCTGAGCTAAATCCCTGGCTCCCCATGTTTTTTCTTATATAAATAAGAAATAATCTAAAGAGCAAAATAAAAGGTAGATAATACAAACTAGGGAGATAGCTCTTTTACAAATGGGAAGAGAAACTAGAGATGGGGTGAGGGGAAAAGAGGGGAGGATAAGGCGAAGTTAAAAGATTTAAAATGGGCTTTGTGCGTGTGCCAACTCCTCACAATGAAAATAATAACTGTATACAGCAAATATATACTAATCAGTATTAAAAATGCAAAAAAAATCTGTGCTATGTAAAACTGGGCTCGAATCTTCCTCCCACATCACACTTTTTGGTCAATGAACTGGATGTCAGCACCATTAGACAATGACCGATTGTTACTCACCAGATAGTGGCTACGCTTACTTCCTGTAATTATTTTGTCACAATAATTACAGAGTTTCCTTTCAGGCACTGAAGTTCTTTCCCCTGGATAAGCACAGAAACAACACCACAGATGACTGCCTTGACAATGGCTACCCTAACTCTCCCCCAGCTGGCCACATGGTCGGGACTCACGAGCAAGAACTGCCGCAGGCCACCTGCTCCTGGTTTCCCACACAGCAAGGCTCTTCAGCCACATGGGCGGCCCTAGCTCAGTCGACCACATCAAGCCAGATGTGGAAGTGCACACCTGCAATCCCAGCACTCAAGAGGCTGAGGAAGGAGGATTGCTGTGAGTTGGAGCCTCGCCTGGGCTACACAGTGAGTTCAGGGGCAGACTGGGTTACATCGTGAGACCCTGTCTCCCAAAATCAGTCAAACAAACACACACTCCGTTTCCTTTGTGTCCAATGTGCGCCCTAGGCTCGCGTGCAACACTGACGAAGACTTATTTTCAGACAGCAGAGCTGTTTTTTAAGGAGATGAAGGGAACCATAAGCATAGGTGTCAAGCTACTCTGCCACTGTACCAGTTTCCAAGCTCTGTGACTCAAACAGGTATCAGTTGTACCTGAGGTTGTGGGTGAGGTTTACCAAGGTTATGTTGAAGCCGTGTTGCAGTGTAGTTGTGTTGTTGACTGTGTTGGTTGTATGAAATCTCAGCACATTGAAATGAAAGAAATAGACACAAATTTCTTACTTCCCAGGTTTTCATTGGTCAATTTTGACCTACAGCAGATTGTTTACTAGGAGATATTTATGGTCTAAGGGATTTTAGGCTCTCTGCATGTTACTGTGATACCACAACAACCAGTAGTCAACAAAGGATCTTGCGTCTTCACGGCTGTGTCCTCTAAACACTTGGACAAGGAGATGAAGTGTATCGGGGCCCACACATAGGCTCCAGGGTCAGAGGGGCCAAGTGTATCGGGGCCCACACATAGGCTCCAGGGTCAGAGGGGCCACAGCGGGCTCCTGTCTGGCTGTCACTGATGGTAGATAAAGGTGTAGATTTTGTGCTGGGAAACTTCAGTGTCCAGTGTGGTTTTCACTGCTGGAAAGCCCTTGATTCATTCTGTGTAGATTTCTCATCTACATTTTGTTCTTTGAGACAGGGTCTCACTGTGTAGCCTAGATCAGCCTTGAACTTGGGACAATCCTTCAGCCTCAGCCTCCCAAGTGCTGGGATTATAGGTGTGTGCCCCAATGCCTCGCTTAAAGTTTATGATCTATAAAAGGATTCAGGTGGCTCTCACTAAGCTAGGTTTATGCTGGAGGAGTCCAAAGAAAGCCCCCGCTTTTAGGGCTCACGATCGCTTCCTCTCTCGGCTGCGTAGCTCCCACACTGCCCTCCTCCACATAACGACCACAGCAGACACACAAGCAGGCCACTCTCACGCACGCTGCAGCACTGGAGAGCCAGTTTAACTGAAACACACACAGTGGATGCCCTTCTCCTTTGTGGCCTGGGCAGTTTTTGGTCTTTGCCTCCCACCCGAGAGAGGCTGTGGGCCTCATGGCTTCGGTCTTCCTCTCCAGCTTTTCCTAGCTGCTCACCTTCCCTGGACAGAGCCTGTTTAAATTGACAAACATCTCTGTGCTGGTCCAGCACCCAGAGCAGGATCAGCTGGTCACAGTATGGGCAGCGCTCTTTCCGGATGCCACAGTAGGTCTCGTGGATCTCCAGCTTACTGAGATGCACCACCAGCTCACAGAACCTGCACTTGACAGGGCGCTCCTGGCATTCCTCGGCCTGCGAGGTGGCAGAAAGGGTGTGATCACTGGCCCCTGGACCGAGGACGAATCAGGTAAATGAGCCCATCCCCAGGAACTGAAATCAATCAGGAAGTGATGGAAGGGCCAGAGATGCAAGGTCTCCTGGACCCACGAACCACAGAAAGTCCTTCTGTCTGGTGTCCAGATGCAGGGGGACCGGTGTGTGTGGCTGATTCTCCCGTGCCGTAAGGCAGGGTGGGCAAGAACAGAGTGGCCTCTCCTCCCTTCTCCCTTTCTCTCTCCCAAGATCACACCTGCCTCTCAAACATGCAATTTCAGCAAGGATTTCTGTACACTCTGCTGACACATCACACGCCTGACCTAAACTCAGAAAGAGAGAGAGAGAGAGAGACATGGGCTCCAGTCTGCAGCCCTGGCCTTTTCCAACATAGCCACCTTGGATGCTCCAGGGTAGGATCTGTGAGCTCCCAAGGGTAGGGATCAGGTGTGGCCACCTCAGTTTCCCTCCAGCACCCAGCCCACTGCTATAAGAAGTCTTTACTGGACCACTTCAAATAGAAACAGATGTGTAGCCTGAGGATTTCCAGAAAGACAGATGAGCGGCCCAGGAGGGACGGACATGAGAAAGTAAGAAAGAAAAATCAGCTAGGCATGTCTGCCTTCTGGGTCTCCTTTCCTGTTTCTTCTCTTCCTGAAGCTTGAAACATTTGACCTTTCTTGAAACAGGAACCCCTTGCCTTGTTCAGCTCATAAATCTGCAAGGAAAGGACTGAAGCTGGGCGTGGTGGCACGCACATGTTTTCCCAGCACCCAGTAGGCTGAAGCAACAGGATCAAGGCTTCAAGGTCAGTTTGTGCTACACAGCAGGGCCCTACATGAATCC
>PVJX010021223.1:0-32208 GCA_004027295.1 Dolichotis patagonum
AAAGAGAAAGAAAGAAAGAAAGAGAGAGAGAGAGAGAAAGAAAGAAAGAAAGAAAGAAAGAAAGAAAGAAAGAAAGAGAGAGAGAGAGAGAGAAAGAAAAGGTGGACAGGGGAGCAAGCAAAGGGAGAGGGAAAGAAGGAAATTTTAAGCAGCTTGTGTTGGGAGTTGGGGTGGAGAGTGTGTGTGTGTGTGTGTGTGTGTGTGCTTTCCTTCAAAGAGTCAGTGACCCCGTGTTGGTAGAGATACAGGACCCTGTGCCAGTAAAGTTTCCTGGCTCTCTTTTAGTGGCAGAATTTTTTTCTCTACACATCCATTGGCACCTGTTTGTGTTGTCTCTTTTCTCAGGGGATTCAGGATTTTTATTTGCAAGATAATAAAATAAGCAATGTTTTTCCCTTCTGAAGATCTTCAAACCTAATGATTCCACCTCTGGCTTCTCATTTCAGTCTTGTGAACAGAAAATGTGCCTCTCTCCCCACCAAGAAATTCCTGCATTTAAAAGAGTCAGTGACTGAGTATTTTTTGGCACTTAATCTGAAACTGAAGCGGAGCAGGAGAGATAAGAAAGAGACAAAGTATGAAGAGATCTTTAATGAGGGCAAGGGAGATGCTGCACAGAAATGGGGAGGCACTCTCTCTAGACAAAGGGCTGGGGGCTGCTTATATAATCTCTTGGGGCGGGCTTTTGTTCTTTGACAGTGATGGATTACTGTTACTTGTTAGTAAGTTCCTGCAGGATGGGTATTGGGGAATCTTCCTGCTAAGAACAGGAAGTCTGTCTTGGGTCCAGAAGTCTGATAAGGTGTCTTTTTGTGGTTTCTTTGGCATGCTGGGCCTCTAGCATGATGACTAATCAGAACTATGTGGGAAAAATCACTCAGAATTACAGATCGATGTAAAATCCACATTCAGTGTTCTGAATAGTATTTCTTAAAGAACTTTGCACAATATAATGAAGGCCTATATTTTAAAAGTCATTTCTTTGTACTGTTATTTTCTCCACCATCAGACAGAGAACTGGATATTTATGAAAGGTGGTAAATTAAGGGCCAGACAGTTCATGAAAATTGCACCAAAGAAGGAGCCTATTTCTCTCATGTAAATAAGAGAACTTCTTTTCCTGTCTAAAATGTGCATATGCCTATGTACGTTTGTGGTACACAATGTTTACATGTGTTGTGGGGAGTTTGACTTTTCACATAGCACACCTTGTTTTCCATTCCTTCATATTTTGACCCCCTACATATTTGAGAAAATTCTCTCTCTATACTGGCTGACATATGAAGATAATACAGAACAATCATTAAAGAGAAAAACAAAAGATAAATTTGAACTGATATTTTTCTCTACTTACATTTTTCAAGTTAAATTTTTCCATAACATAGTTGATTTCTAAGCTGGCAATCTGATGCTGAAATGTTATTCTTAGATTATTATCTATTTGTAGTCAGAACATCATAGTACACCAGATAATCCTGTTGTAGTTCCGTTTTGTTTAGCTGCCTGGGTTTAAATTGTAAAATTCATCACCCATGTGACCTTCCATAAGCACCATATATTTGCTGTTAAATGTATTATCTATTAAATGTAGGTTACTAACAGTTTTTCATATTCCCAAATATTCATCCAAATCAGAAGCAAAGGGCTTACAAAGTATCTTAAACATAAATTTATAATGCTTTTAACATTTTAAAATACACAACAAAAGAAACATTACTGAATCATTTGAAAAATTTTGACAGAAAGACAGTATACGGTGCTGATAAGAGCATATGTAAACAAATTTCATTTTGATGAACCTTTCAAAAGGATAAATTGTGGAAGGTAAATGTTAGTACCCTTTGTGTCTGTTTTATAACAATACCAAAGGAAGATAAACAGACTATATATTTGGTAAGCAAACAAGGATAAATGGGAAAAATGAAGCATATGTAGAATAATATCCTTACTCATTATTTTTTCTTTACTTTAGACTGTTAAGCAGCTCATCTGATAAGACAGACAATGATAGAAATAAAAAAAAAATTATTACCAACACATTACACACCATAGGGCACTGGGGACAAAGTTCAGTGGCACAAGAGCATGGCTGGCAAGTGCAAACTCCTGAGTTTGATTTCTGGTACCAAAAAAATGTTTGATTCTTCACATCATAGTGTGATGCATATTTGGTTGATTCTATACATTGGGAAGTAAGATCCCTAAACATTTTTAAGTCATTTAACAATAGTATCAATTTTTTTAGTATAAAGTACTCTACTAGTATTATCAATTTAATTTTTTATGTAATCAGTTACTGAATATCATTACGTCTGAGGCAGAATGACCTCATATATAAATTCTCTTTTATTCTACAGAGAAAAGCAAAGAAAAAAAATTTTATTTAATCTATATTTGCAATACAGAGTAGTGATGTTCATTTTGGGAAATTGGTACATATATAAGATTTCTCTGTAATTTTCAGCACCATTTTCCCCCTCTCTCATACCGCACTTCTAACCCTGACCTACTTTTTAATCTACTGAGTTTGACTTTTATTTATTTTTCTTATTTTTTGAGACATTATCACTAATCTACAACTCCATCTCTTCTTATCTACTTTTTACATTCATTCATTTTAATTGACATGAGATTAATGACCAATTGGTTCCTAAATTAGAAATCTGTAATTAAAGCTATGTTTTTTTTTTACTTCCATGTTCCTTGTGATTTAACAAAGTATATGCCCAATTTATATTGTTTGAATGAATCAAAAGTTTAGAGGTCTATGCAGAAAAGGGTGCCCAAAATATGATTTGTGTTTCTCCACTAAAAAAGGGAAATAAAACAATAGGACTTATCAGAGAGTTCACAGAGCCATTCATTTCTCCCACCCTATTTCCCTCTTTCAATTATTTTGAAGGATAATATTGCTCATCTGTCCAGCTCCTGAAAATACTTAAAAATGAACACTTAGAACCTAGAATATGTTGTATTACACTGCAAACCAGGACTTGCAGTGCAAAAGAGGTGGTGATTATCAATATATAGGGTTTGTCCTGATTATTACCTGGGCCACATATAATAACACAGACACTTAAAAGTACAAGAGGGAGACAGGAATATGAGAAAGATGCAAAGGAAGAAGAGCAGGAGATTATTGAAATGTGAGATGAACTTCCTTCATGCTTGCTCATCCTGAAAATCAAAATGACACTGATCCAGAGAATGTGGGCTGTCTCCAAAAGGTGAGTGTGGTCTTTGTCAAAAGTCAGCAAGGAAAGTAGAACCTCAGTTGTACCAACTAAAATTTGCAATTAACTTAAATAACCTTAGAATCAGACTTCTCTCCTGAGAATAAGCCATTGATGCCTTCTTTTAGAACCTGTGAAATTTGAAGCAGAGCTGACCACAACAAAGTTCTGACCTACAGAATACATTTATGAAACATTAATAAAGTTTTAAAATTTTGTAATTATTATGGCAGCAGTAAAATTAGTATATATATGATATTCTGTACAATTCCCTCTTTCTGGCTATTATCAGCATCTAAAAATTATTAATCTTATTTGTATATAATGTTTAAACAAACACTTGTTTATGTACTTTCAGCAAGTGCTTTGTATTTTGATGCTTTATTAATATGTTTAATTAAACTTGCATATAATAACTCATATGTTAAATTTTATCTGTACTAAATTTAATATAGTTAAAAATTTTGAGATGTAATTTTATTTTCAAGGTAGTGTGGGTGGAAGGTTGATAGTTGGTATGTATGAGGTAATGAAATGTTAAATTCAAATATAGATGGATATGGTGGATATAAGAGATATAAAAAAAGACCCCATATTGACATATGATTGTTTTCAGCCAGAGCAACCATGAAGAAAATACTAATTTAAGGCCATAAGAGTTAAAAAAATAGTTTCTTTGGAATATTTTTTTTCAGTGGTAGAAAGAGTTTTGACTTGGGAGTTAAGAGACTTGAATTTTAACATTACTTTGGATGTGAGATTTAACACTGGTCACTCAGTTTCATAGGTAAAAGATTTGCTATTCATCATTCACTCTAAAAAATCACTGTTTGGGGGGAGCGAATCATAACAGTTTTAAACTTGTTATGTGTCAAATTAACACTTTTGGCAAGGATATTTTTGTATAGTAACTGAGAATTAGAAAATAGAAGTTCTCTGTGGCCATGCCTCTTTGTCAAATAATATTATAGAGAAGGAACTTCTTTGCATATTGTTTCCACTTGTCTGCTTGAATTTTTTTTGTATGAAATGATCAGTATGTTGATAATTTATTCCAATCCAGATAACTTACTATTGTTTAACCATATAATGATATTTTAACATTATTTTTTATTTGGCATAGATATGAAATATCATGGAAATGCTATTTTTTGACAGGAACTTTTTGAGTCATTGAGTTTGTTCTTTAGCATAACACTTTAGCATAACACTTGCATTGTGATGCAAAAAATAACTATATGTTACACTACTCTAAATACTATAATGTGTGCTGTGTGTTGTCTCTTCCCAAACATTAGAATCTTTCAAATTCTTATCTATGATTAAAAAAAATGAACCTTAGTGATGGTGAGTAACTTGTTTAAGCTCAGAGACTTAACCAGGGATAGCATCTGAACTGGAGCACAAACACTCTAATTATAGGAAGAAGTTGTTAGGCCCTGAGCTAACTAATCCTGAGTCCTGTGTGGTATGCCCTTTCTGAACATTTCCTACAGTTCCAGGCATCTGGCCGTTTTCTTTTCAACCCAGTGGATTAACACTGAGAGAGAAGATACACTGAGGAGGATAAGTCTGATATTCCAAAGCATAAACATAACATTTCATTTTATACAATGATGTTTCAATTTAAGTGGTCAATATAAGGGTTAAGGAATTTTAAAATTTTAACAAGTAGAGGGGGCAGAGAGAAAGAGAGACTGGCCCACTCAGAAGATCATAGATGAGATTCTAGATCCACTGGACAAGGTATCCACACTTTTAACAAATATTCCAGGGTTTAATAGCAGAGATAAAATCTACTCATAGATTTTGTCACAATTTTCTGTAGGACTACATTTACCATATCCTAAATGAACATTTGTTTTGTGATTTTATAAATTTATCATAGCTATTGGTTTTCACTCAGTGAAATTAAAGGATTCCCATGCTGTCTTGAATATCAGAATATTAGAATTTTTAATGCTGTTTCTTGGGATGAATAAGTTAGAAATCTTCGTGGAGATGACTATCTATCATATTCCACTATAAACTTTGTATTTGTGTTTCTATTAATGTGAGATATAATATTTGGCATTGAAACAAAAGTTTTCTAAATGCTGATATGTAGGAAATGGCGAGCTGGACACTGACCACAAATTTCGGGGCTACAACAAGGCCAGCCCCAAGAACACAGTGTGCCGGGGCAAGCCATGTGATCAAGCTGCTGAGACCAGCTGGAGGCCAGCCCAGCAGGTATCCAGCCTTCGTGTTCCTTCCTGTTGATTACAGCACAGAGCGCTCTGAGAATATTTCCCTTTCAGTGTTCTCAGCAAAACACTGAGATCCTGCACTTTTGGCCTTGTCGTGCACTTACCCCCTTTTTACTGTGTATAAACACACAGACTGTACTGGGCTGTCACCGTCTCTCCATCAGAGAGGTCAGGTCTTACGCAGTCCCAGCTTTTTTCTATGTGTATTGCTTTTTGTTAACCTCCCATTGCCCCCTCTCAGGACCCTGCTGGCTGAGCTGGTGGAAGTACTAATATGATGTGTATCACAAAATAAGAAATATATGAATATATATAATAAATGGTTGTAAAAATGTATTATAGTGAGAGACCCATTGCCATTAATTTCTTTCAACATAGTCCCACGCAGTTCAAACACATTTATTGCATCCCTCTTGACATTTTTCAAAGCAGTTTTGGAAATCCTCTTTACCTGAAGTGATCTAAACTAGGACAGCTGTTGCTGCCTAATGGCATCCAGTGGAAAAGCAGCTGGTACAGCATGATGGTTTGTTTCATCCACCGCATTCATATGACCAGGCACTATGGGATTTTTTTGGCCTTCCCAAAGCTAAAATTAAATAAAAGGTAAATGCTGTGATTGTTTCAGGACACCAAGGCAGCCATGATGATGCAACTAACTATAGCCACTTATGAATGGGAACTTCTAAATGGCTTCAGAAAGTAGTAAGAATGGTAAGATAAATGTGCCTGAAGTGAGGCGGAATATTTTAAGGGGATCAAAGGCAATTCTTTTCACTGTAATGCATTGTTTTAAAATTTTCAGTGTACCACTCAATCTCACTTTGAGTGTGCACATATGTTTTGAATTGTAACTATGTAGCTCTAAGTAGTTACTTTTCAATGCAGATGCAGGTAGGTAGATACTACTCTCCATATTAAAATCTTTCTTACAAACATTATTTCTAAGAAAAGGAGTTTTGTAGAATAGCTGCCATTCTGAACCTTATGAGATGATATTGCATCTTTAAAATCTGATTTCTAATCATCTATGAGGGGTAACAGCATATGCACTTCACTAACTGCTCGATTTTCTCTAGTAATGTGTGTACACTGCACATTGCAGTGTATTCCTGTTGTCATAAGAGCACTACTGCCCTCACCTTTTTGAAGTTATGTCTATAGATCATAAGCTAAGATAGTACCATATTTCTGTAAGCAAAGAATTTAAAGTTTCTTGACTTGTGTACATTAAGTTTCCTTATTGCTATAACTTGTACGTAGATGGCACCTCCCCCAAACCTACTCATGGTCATCATTAGGGCTTTTCAGAGCTCGCTTCAACTAGGATGCCTGACTTTGGGAAAAGGGAATTAGCACAGCTCTGGTTGTGGCTGAAAGAATTTAGGAGGACAGAAGCCCCGCCCTAGGTATGAGTAGCACCACCAAAAAATCTTGTAGTTTGCATGGGATAAAGGCAAGGCAGGCGGTTCGTACGTGCTGCCTTCTGCTGCCCTGCGTGGATGGTTTCTCCTTGCCATGCCCCTCTGCCTTGCCATGCTGCCTTGCAGGCATCTGTCTATGGACTGAACCTCCCCAAACTGAGCTGAAATAAACCTTTCCACCTATAACTTCAGGCATCAGATATTTTGTCTCTACAATGAGAAAAGTAATGGAGACATTTATACCCTAGTAAATTGCTGTTTTTCAAATTTCTTTAGGTTAAATTGCATGACAGCCTTCTGAATAAAACCAAATAAAACAGAAAAAAAACCAAAATAAATGGAGGTACCTACTTACATCTTTATAGTTTTATTTAACATTTAATGTCTTTATAATTCTTGACATGCAAGAGGCAAGCATATCTGGGTATGCACTGTATTTTTGACAGGCTTTAAAATGAAGAAAAGAGTTTGTCACATACAGTAGGATTAACTGCAGCACTCATCGAATTTCAATAAATAAGTGATACTATTCTTGTTTTTGTTTAAAAAAAGAGTACTATAAAAACTAAATTACCTAGAGTGAATTAAATTTTATAGAACAAAAATTTAAGTAGACATGACATTGACATGTTTCACATATTTGCAGAATCAATTTGTCATTGCCATGAAACTTTCCCTGTTATTTTCATATTTTTTTAATTAATGAAGTACAAAATCTTCTCTTAATCTAAAGTTTATTTAATTTACCTTTATAATTTTATTTAAAACAGTTGAACTCAACCTCTGCTGAAGAAATTAAGAATTAATAATATAGGATAATTCAATATAAAAACACAAATATATATATTTATATTTGTTGCAATTCCTGGTAATATGTTTTTCATTTTGCACTGAATTTTGCTCAGTAGTTTTAAAAAATATCAATTGACTCATACAAAAAAGTATCTCATAAAATATATTTAATTAAAGTGTATTTTATCAGTGGAAAATTGATTACTTGTCAGTATATGTTTGTATTAGATACGTCACTCTTCACTAATTAGATTTTTATCTGAAGAAGGTAAAAAGTTTTGCTGACCATGTTTAAGTTCTTAAAACATAAAATTTCTCACAAAATTATATATATAGTCCCCCAAAATATAAAAGTAAAACAAATTCAATTTGTAGAACTCACATATTCTACAGAGAAAGAAAACATTTGAAAGTTTTTCTGTTTAACAGCTTTGACATTGGCAAATTTAAAATAGCTGACACTTTTCTAAAGCTCTATTAATCACAAATGAACTTTCTACTCCTATTGCTATTAGCTACCCATTAGCCAGAATTTTCAGCATCATTGACTCCTTTTATCTTCCCTATTCTGTCAATAAATTTAAAAATGCTATCAATTCCACATGTTAAAACCCATGAAATCATAGGTATTCAATTGCTGTTTACTTCTACACGGAAACTTTATTAGGTTCAAATCTCCCTGGTTCTCTTCATTCCCATTCTTGCTCTTCTGATGCTTTGTACAACTATCAGTCTCAGTGCAGCAGCAGTGACCTAATGGTCCCCGCATATTTCTGTGGTACTCCCCCCACTGCCTTCAGATCATTTCTTCCTTGGCAAAGACCAAGGCCACTGTTACGGCTCCTGTGAACATTGAGACAATTCAGTTCTGAGTAGTATAGCCTCAAACTTCCAGCCTCTTACTTTTCATTTTAACTTCAATAACTCAATACCTTCCCTCAGCTAATTGCTATGCCTTTTTCAAATTTCAAAATTGAAAGGGATTTCCTTTTGGAAATGCATAAGTTCTCAGTTCTAGTTTAGGTTGTATTCTGCACCCTTATGGTCTCCTAATTCTCATGCAGCATTTATGGGAGTCATTTTTCCGTCCCTGGGACAAAATATTCAAGCCCACACATTAAAGGAGAAAAGGTTTAGTTATACTTACAGTTCTATGGTTGGCTGACTGCAAGGTGTAAATGGCACAGTAGAAGTGTCACAGTGAGATGGGCTGAAGCACCAGATTCTTGTGTACCACATGGAAAGAACCACCAAGCCTACGTCTCCTAGTGAACAGTGAGCAGCTACGTTTATTGAAGATCACCAGACATCAGCAAGAACAGGAGGAAGAGGAACCCAGGAAGAGGAACTTCCCGAAGAGCCTCAACACAACACTGGCTTCCAGTTTTTAAAGAGTCAGCACCCTAACTTCAGGTGCCTCTTGGAGTGGACTCACTCCAGGTGCCTTTCCTTTCCTCCTCTTTAATCAGTGTTGGAACTAATGACCTGCTCCTTGGGCCTAAAGACCTCCTAAACGGACACATGGGTAATCACCAGAGCAGTGTTGTGTCCACAGCCCACCGAAAAGAAGGAAGTGGCTCATTCGGTCTCTGTTTCTGCCTGTATCAAAGGGCCATGGCAGAGGGCAGCTGCCCAACAAATGACAGCCAGGAAGCTGTGAGAGAGGATAGGGCAAGGGACAAGATTACAGCTTTCCACCTCTAGACCTCTACTGACTCCCCTCTTCCAGTCTCACTTCCTTACAAAAGATTCAGCTAGGAGCTTGTCAGGGGATTAATCCACAGATAAGTATAAAGCTTTGGTGATTTAATCAGCTTCTAAAAGCCTACATTTGAATGCATAAGGCTTTAGGGATCCATTTACATCTAAACCAACTAAATCATAGCAGAATTATTTTATGTTTGGTGGCTTCTAGGTTTATCAGTATTTCCCAAGTCTGATAAATTTATACAAGTATAAAACCTTAAAAAAAAATAAAAACAAGAAAACTTTCTCCCTCTTACAAGTCTTTCCATTGTGGATATGATATAGGCAGCCAATAAGCTATAATCTATTTTAATTAACTGGTTCAAACATAAGCGGTTAAAGGAAGTCTGAGAATGTTTACAGAAATTATGAATATACATTTATTCAATATATTAATTAATTTATGTATTTTCAATGCCAGGAATTGTTTTGTTGTTTTGAGACAATTTCTCAGTGGTTCTGAGTTCCCAAGGCTATGTGAGTCGGGGGTGTTCCGCATTTTCACCTTCAGTACTATACTGCGTAGAATTTCTAATTTTGATCATCCCTGACCAGACATTATTTGTTCACAAAGAGCTTGTCCCTTCTGTTAAATAAATTGTATCCTTAATTTTTTTCATATCATTTAAGTCCTATGGTTCATCACAATTACTAAAGAGATCAGAGCCTCTGTTTATTAAAAGTTAATTATCATTTTAAGGATTTGCTTGGTAAGTGATTTGGGATTAAAAACATATAAGCATATTCACTCAAATGCTGATTCTTAAGGCAACAAAAGACAGAAATGTGTGCAACAAAGGTTGAGTCAATAAATATTATTACACAGAAAGCACCTTCTCCATTCCAGAACTGGCCGTATGTTAGCGGCTGCGCTGTTAAGCTGTTTAGACTGCTGAATAAAGGGGCAGTTTGAAATCGGGGTGTGTGGCTGCTGGACTGATGCTATGGCATGTGGAGTAAGTGACTGCATAGAACTGAAACTCAGAAGATGTCAAATTTAAAAATGTCTGTTACTATCATTCCTTAAAAAATCAAATCTTGTAACACTAAGTTCACATTCTTATATGAAAATCAAGTGATAAAATTATGGTCTTGTAATGAGATAGCTTTTTCATCAGTTTGCCTCATTCTCCAGATTCCCAATTTTGTGATGACCAGTCCATGTAACTGTTTCTATGACCATTTATGGTTAATGAAAGGCAGCCTACTTTACAACCATACTATTTTATGAAATAATTTATTTAGAAGAAGGAAAAATTAAAAACAATCATGTTAATAACCATTTCCTTAAAAAAGCAAGGAGAAATGTTAGTATGCAAAACTACCATGGTGCATAAAGTACAAATTTTCTGGTGTATTCTTGGAGAGGTTGAGTGCCTGTGGGTGTATCTCACGCCATGTACAATCTCTCAGACCCCCTTAGGTAAGGTCCCTCACTCTAATAAATTTGATCAATTTTCTAGATATATGGAATAATGATAATAGTCTTTTTCCAAAATAAGAAGAAATTTTGAAATATTGAAAATAAAAAGCAGCAATTTATTTAACTGTTTCTCTATTCCTTTGTTTTGTACATTTTAAATTAATCCTAGGACAAATCAGAAGTGAAGAATTCACTGTTACTTTTCATTGAAAAGGAATGTTCATGCTGATATCGACTGGAGAACTATCTATGCCCATATCTTGCACTCCTTGTAACTACTTTAAAGATAACTATATGTGATGTATTACCTATTGTTATTCTTCTATTATTTTGTTATGAAATTCTGGTTTACAGTTTTTCAATAAAATAAAAAAATTAAGTAATGAGAAATTACTGGACTTAAGTTTCTTATTTTTATGATTTTTTAACACAAGGGCTGAAGATGATTTTTAGCTAAAACCAGAAGCATGGCTAAAACCCTGAAATTTCAGAGACTGAGTCAGGAGGATCTCTGTCAGTTTGAGACCGTCCTGAGCTACATAGTAAGACCAAATCTTAACAAACAAATGATCATACAAATGAAGAGCATCAACAAAAACAGGAAACCTAAAAAGTTCTTAATGCAACTGACTTTTAATAAATTAAGCAAGACAACAATTTTCATTAATTAAATAATTTCTTAAATATTTTGTTGAGGGATATCTTTATAGTAAGTAAAATAATTCTTCATCAATGTAGATCTGCTTTAAATTTTATTTAAATTAATGGCAGATAGAGAAGACACTGTGATGAGAAAATTTCTTATGGCAATTCATTTTAGGCCCACTAATTTAGTCAATAATTGTTCTTACGTTTTTCGCTATGGGGATCTCTCTTCATCCTGATGAGTCTCTTTGCCTTACTGTCTTTTGTTCCTATTTAAAGAATTCTGTTTTTTGTTTCTTCTTCTGGTTTAATAATTTGTTTTGCTATCTAAATCTCTATCAAGTTATATATATATATATATATATATATATATATATATATGTATTATTTTCATTCCCATGTTCTCTTAGTAGGCTGTTTAAGTATAGAAATTTAGATTAAATTAGATTAAGTATAGAAATGTAGATTAAAAATCATGTAACATCAACATCAACCTTCTGCCACGAAGCTTAATACAATTGTTACAGATCCTCTGCATGTCTTTACATTTTTCCTAAAATCTCTGACATCATTTTCTTTGGCATGAAATGCTACAAAAATGTGCTGTTGGATACTGTTATGGTTTAAAAACTGCTGGTGAACTTAACACCAGCTGAGTTAAATTGGCATGATGCTGAATGTAGATGGCACACTTGAGGAAAGTTGCCAGCATAAAAGGAGACATGGAGAGGAGGAGTGGGGCACTGTGGGTTCTCCTAAGCGTTGCTGTGTTGAGCTGTTGGTTCTCCTAGAGGAACTTGCCATGGCTAGCTTCCTTGATATGAATTTGGCCATTATCACTGGAGGAGCTCAGGACCTTGTTGCTGAGAGTGGCTGTGGTTCACTTTGGGGGAGCTCTGGTCCTTACTTTGAGCATCATTTTCTGGATCTGGAGGGGAGGATGTACGCTGTTTAATCTCCAGGAGGAGCTCGTCACGCAGGCTTCCTGGCATGTATTTGACTGTTCTCTTGGTCAGAGATGCTCAGGACCACATTGTCGCTCAGGATGGCTGTGGTACTTTTCAGGGGAGCTCTGATTCTTATTATGCGTGTCACTTCTTTGCTCCAGCGTAGAACCCTCAACCTACTTGCACAGTTTCTTCATCCCGCTGGCATAAACTTTCAAACTTCCACCACTGAGCTTTGAACCTTCCCAGTGCGGATCCATAAAACAGACTGGCATGAGTCCTTGTCATGGGCTCTAGACCTCTAGATGGACTCATGGGAGGCACTGTCATGGGCTCTAGGTTTTCAGCTGGACTCATGCAGAATATTCCTGTGGATCCAGGCCCTTGGCTGAATATTCTGGGTCTTTAGTTTTGTGGACAGATTTCCTGCACTTTCTTGTATTTAACTCTGGGTGACCATCATAAAATGTTGTAAATTCTGTGTCCTGTGTATAATTGTTCTCCCTGCAACCTCTGACTACAACATATTTTTCAGTAATTTGTGTTTATTATTAAGTAAACTGTTTGCGTTTGTAAATTTAATTTTTAATTTTATTGAATTATTTCAATGATGACATCCTTCTTAAATTTAGTTCTCTTTCTCTAAAACTACATTTAACTTCATATTGTATCTTGTGAAAACAATATTTCTCATTTTTTTGCTTTCATTTTTCCAATTCTTGTATTTTAATTCACTGTTTAGATTCATTTATCACTTTCTTCCACATTTTCATTTGTTTTCTGCTCTACTTTTTACTTCATGAGACTTTTCCTTTGTTAAATAAATCCTCTTTTTATGATGTCTTTTATTTTACAGATCCATTTATTTTTCCTGGAAAATATTCCTCATCAGTATCATTTACCATCTGACTTTAATGCCCCATTATAATATTCTTGTGATTAAAATATGATTAAATATAAGAATAAAGATAGAAAAAAAGAACAGGTAATTAAATATTTAAAATAATAAAAGGATTAATAAAAAGAATAATAAATATTATAAAAGTGAAAAGATTATTGTCACATATTCTTTCTGAATTTGGCTTATTTTAGAATTTTGGCCCAGATATTGTAGTATAAATTATTTCCTGTAGAATAACTTAAATGTATAACAACACCTCTTTTATCTTTCAAAAATGAAGCATATTAATAAATAAGCTTGAGAATATCCATGTACTTCATCTTTTTACAAAGATTCATATTGTACAATCTCATGTACATAATTAGGTATGTTCATACTTGTAAAGTATAACCTGTTCTTTAACACAGTGGATTTAGTAGTTGTGAAAATAATTTTTATTTTCTCCTTTTTCATAATAAAACTGAAAAATAATTTATTTCATATTTTTCTTTTGTATTTCATGAAAAATGATGCTATACCTTCAACAATGCCAAAATAAGTCTTTAGAAGTTATGATTATTTATTTTATGATCCTTCTGCTTTATTACATCATTCTTGTCTTTTTGTCTTATTTGACAAAGAAAAGAATGGTGTATTTATTTTTAGATACATGATAATTACATAATTGTTCTATGAAATTCTGAATATTTTGTTACATGAAAAATATCGCCAAG
Organism: Dolichotis patagonum; assembly: GCA_004027295.1. Taxonomy (NCBI): domain Eukaryota; kingdom Metazoa; phylum Chordata; class Mammalia; order Rodentia; family Caviidae; genus Dolichotis; species Dolichotis patagonum. The sequence continues at coordinate 14,074 of PVJX010021223.1, forward strand.
ATTCTAGAATATATTTTACATTTATTAAAATATCTAAAGGACAAAAATACCATTGCAAAGTAGAATGTATAGTTTTATTCTTTCAATAACTAAATACCACTATTCTTTCAGAGACCTTTGAAGGAGAATGAAAATTTGTATTTAAAACAAAATAGAAATTTTAAATGTTTTAAATGTTTAAACGTTTTAAATGTTAAATTTTAAATGTTTACAACATACATGTTTTCAAATAGATAAAGTTTTTAGAACATGAATCTGCATCTCTGATTAAAACTGTATACCAAGGAGTAAAAATAAATGGTTAATATTTCCTTTGCTGTGAATGGTCATTTTATCTTCCCAGTTAAAAGGTTCTGCTCTTTTGTTGTTGGTATGTTGCTGTTTTGTTTTGCTGTCTTTTTGTCTCTGGCATTCAGGTTATAAAATTTCCAAAAACAATCTGTGTTTAAAAGTAACAGAATAAAAAGCCGATAGAAAGCTCTATATGTTATTTTGTGGGTCACAAATGTAGTGTACATTCCAGATGCTCTAAATGGGTTGTTTCTTTGGCGACTATCTGATGGTTAAGTGTCCCTGTTTTTCAGTGTCATAAAGATGGCCGGATTTCCCAAAACAATACAATTCTATCTCGACTGGATGCCAACGGCCTGTAGTTGGAGTCCTGGTCTCTGAATAGTGTCAGAGGGCAGTGTACAGAAAGGATTCTGTACTTTCTCGGACAGCGAATGCTGCTGCTTCGGGGTCTCACTGCTTCCTGTGATCGCCAGGCCATTCACTCTTTCAGGCTTAGGAAAGAGGTCTTCCCTTTGCACTTGGAAAGAGATGGCTTCTTGCCGTTTAAAAAAGAGATCTCAGATCATCTAAATTCTCTCTCTCTCTCTCTCTCTCTCTCTCTCTATATATATATATATATATAGATATATATAGATATATATAAAACATGTTATATATAATTATATATAAAATACTATATATACACTTAGTGATACTCTATTGTGTTCTCACTGCTTCATTTATTTTTAACCTGAAATGCTTTTTAGATGAAGTATGCTAAGATATAAATCACATGGACTTTAAATCTTTTTAGTTCTGCTTATAATTCATCAGTGTCGGTTCAGCCACTCAATTACAGTTATCAATTTATTGTATTTCCTTCAAAATTTAGAGCCAGTCTTTTTCTCTTTTATTTGATTCATGTTTATAGGCTAATGTTTTCAAAAATATTTGGTGTGCTTTACTAGATTTTACAACAAAAAGACTTTATAAAATATAAGTCTGAGATATTACAAAAGTAAACGTGTGTAATATTGCATTTTAGCCCCATTTTCCTACTTTATTCCATATTATCTAATCAGATAAATTTTTATCATTATGGTGCATTTACTGTTGTGTTTGTTATTGCCTAAAATTAATTGAAAAGATGTATGAAGTCTTTCCACTACTCTGTGGTGACCTAATGATTACACTAATAATAAAATTAATCACAGTTGTGTTGAAATGACTTTAAAGGCAGAATGAGAATTCAAGCTTGTTTTCACAAAGTTTGTTCTCTTCAATAGGTAAACAACGTACTGGACCATTGAAGACAACGTTTTTAAACTGATTTGTTGAACATCAATTTTAAATTTTAATTGCCATTACTTTATGTAAAATCAATATACAAAATTATGTTTCAAATCACTATAAAGAAATGTAGGGTTATCAATTTATTTACATGCATAGTTTCATGAAGGCAAGCTTCTCTGAATTCTCCATTACTTTTTTTCATTTAAATGCATCATTATTTCATTGCCCATTTAAATTATTCTAGAGAAACATCTAAAAAAATAGAAATGCTCCAACTCAGTCAGCATGCTTTTCCTCTAGAAGATAATTTCCCCTCCACTTTGCATAAGTATTCTACTTCAATTGCTGTTCAAACACTACAATGGATAGATTTGTGTTTAAGACAACGGAATTAATCTCCACTCATTATTTTTTTTTTTTTTTTTTGGTACCGGGGATCGAACTCATGACCTCGCGCTTGCCAGGCAGGCGCTTAAGCCACTGAGCTAAATCCCCGGCCCAATCTCCACTCATTTAAACTGTTTTTTTTTTAACTTTTTATTTTTTAAGCTGAGTGGGTTTTAGTATCTTATGGGAATGAATGGCTTTTGAGAGTGATTTTTATATCAACATGCTTCAAAGCTTTTGTAGGTTTCAGGCAACCATTTTAAAGATATTTTGTTCAAATAATGGACTTGTTTTATTCTCAGATAAGTCTCCCAGTAATCCCTTGCTTTGCAGCTTATAGCTGCTGTAAGCCAAGGTTAATTAATTAGAAATATTAAAGCTTGGATTAACACTTGGACCTGATACACAAATCATTTGCTTGAAAGTATCTAAGTGGCCCAGCAAATTTACTTTTGAAACTTAATGCCACAGAAGAGAAAGTCGATATTTTAAAACATTTTTAGAAGGATGTATTAGGTAAACTGTAAGAAATTTAAAAAACAAAAAAACCCCAAGAAGTTCTTATCTGATTTCCCAGGACCCAATCTCATTTAAACTATGTATACTTTAGGTATTTCTGGAGGTTGTTATCAAAACATTTTTAATATATGCTTTATTATGGGGCTTATTTAAATGCCTAAGTGTACATTTTCAATAAATATTTTTATTGAAAACGTATGTGATTTCTAAAATCTTTAGAGTGATTTGATATTTAACCTTGGCAAAGGAGGTAGATGGCTAGAAATCTAAATAAAATGAGCTGGAACTGGCATGTCGGCACAGTGTCTGGGAAAATGTTGCTCATATATTGGAAGTTCTGGACTTTGAAAAGTAAAATCTAGATATGGATACTGTTCCTCCAGGAGGATTGTGTTAAACCTATTGCCAAACTGTAATCAAAGAAACCCTGAGCAGCGATATGCCCTCAGGATTTTTGCTAGCAGAAATGACAAAATACAGAATACTTTTTCAACACAGTTTTTGTATAATCATTTATTTTTGTATACCAAGCAAGAAGATGAAGTTTCAAACTGTAATCAGTGCTGGTTTGGGCAAAAAGCCAAAATCAATTGTCTAGTAAAGAGTCAGAAAACATTTATGTAAGAAACCAGAGAGTAAGTATTTTAGTCTTTCAGGGTCATATGATGCTTGTCATAATTACTCAACTCTGTCACTATGGAGCAAAAACAGCCACTAAAAATATGTAAACCAATGAATGTGCCTGCAATCCACTAAAACTTTGTGGACGTGTTTTCCATACAATTTTCACCTACAGTTTTTAAATTTTTTTCAGCTACTTAAATATGTTAAAATAATTCTTAGCTCCTTTCTAATATTAAACTAAATCATGGACTAAGTGTAGTCCAGGGATTGTAATCTGCCAGTCCCTATTCTACCAGCACACAGAATGATCTACTAATAATGGGTTTGTGAGTATTACACAAAGGTCAGCACTAGCTCATTATGTCCCCATGAGTATTTGCTGAATAATTTCTCCACTTAAAATAGCTTTGTAGTCAATGGTCAATTTTCTTCAATGAGACAATATTTATAGAGAAAAATATTGGAATATTTTATGTGTATCGATCAATTTTATGACATTTATACTGGGCAGTTTAATTTTATATGCTTTATAATTAAACAAAGGCAAGATTTAGTTTTAGAAAAATACATTTATATTTCCCCTGTCCTGTGAGGAAAAGTTATTTTGTTTTTAACTTACATGCAAAGAAAATGTTAAAAATCAATCATTTACTTTGTTCATTTCTCTTGTGATGTTACTGTCAAGAAAGTTGTTTTATGAAATAAATTAAGAGTGTGCTAGTATTTTGAGCAAACAAATTCACAGCAAAGAGTGCAATAAGTGTAACTGGACACTCAATGTGTTTTTGGTTCAAATCATGTACATATTAAAAAAAATGAAATAAAAGTTACAAACCTGAGCAGAACCTGTTTCTGACTGAGGGACTGAGGATTTGAGCAGAACTTCTTTTCATATTCTAGACTTAAGCATGCAAATGGTGTATTTTAAAACACTTAAAGAAATGAAGATACTAATAGATCACAGATTTCTACCTAAGGCACCAGAAAAATTTCTCCTACAGAAATAAAGATCAACCAGGAAAATATAATCATTATTAAAATTAAAAGCTTAAATTGACTAATATGACATCTCTTAGTTCTATCTACTGTCTCTGATACAAATTCAACAGGAGAGAAAAATAACTTCATTCATAATATTGAGTTTTCTTCATTTTTTAATAAATCATAACATATATTTCATAAAAATAAAAAAATGAGATGTACCAACCAATAGGTCGACATGACCAAAAACCAAAGAAATAGGGTAGGTAATAGAAGTATATGAACATGGATTAAAATTAACAAAGTGAACTTTTGGAGTAAAGATTTTAAAATAACTGTGAGTCTATAAGATATTTAAATGCAATTGGACAGATATTTCCATGGAGAATTGAAAAATATTAAAAGAATTATATTTTCAATATTTGATGAATGCAGTGATTAAAATTATGAACATAACACATAATAAGTGATTAATACAATTGGAGGGTGATCATAAAATACATTTCTCCTATAAGCAATGATGTTAAAGAAGATAGGAATATTAATCATATGAAATGTGAGCAAAATTCTAATCTATAAGCATTCTATGCCCTGTAAGAATATCTGAGAAAGAGAAACATGAAGTGTATGTACTCTTAATGACAACGGTACACATATCAAGAAGCACTGTGAATGTGACATTGCAATAAAAACATGCAGGTACAGCAGTGACAGCACAGTCCAACAAAGACAAAGGAAATCTTTAAAGTATTCAGAGAAAGGACTCACTGCCTTGAAAGACAGCGGGCAGGTTGTTTCTACTTACAGAGATTTCTTAACACAAATGGTAAAAAATAAAAACCAAATGGAATGTCTTCAAAATCCACAAATTACCTGCCAAACTCAATTCTAAGACTGAGTAAAAATATTCTCAAGAATATAGATGAAATTTTCAGGCAAAAAAATAATTGAAACAATTCACCCACAGATGTGTGAAAAAGGAAAATATACACTAAAGAAAAGACACGCAAAGGAAATATGAATTCATAATGAGATGAAGATAATGGAATGCTAAACGTGAAAGCAAATAAAATTTAATATATCTATCATCTCCTAAATTGTGGGAAATCATTTACATCTTCAAAAATTAAATCACATGTAAATGGTTTCACCAAAATTTCATTACCTAAAATTATGCAAGATTTCAATATCTATGTTCTATAAAAAACAAAAGGACTGTGTGATCTTTAAAATCACACAAAATACTGCATGTGAATGAAAGTAAGTTTAATTTTAAATAGTTGTTATAAAAAACAATTCAAGTTAAGTATACTACTAGTGTCTCCTATTCATTGAAAAGGAAGGTTTATGGTAATATCAGTTGGAATGTTTTGTATGCCCCTATCTCGTACTCTGAGTAACTATGCTAAAGGTAATACCTAATGTATTGCCTATTGTTATTTTCCTATTATTTTGTTATGAAATTGTTTTACTTGGCTCAATAAAAATAAAAAAGTTTAACAAGCAACTTAGAAACAAAACAGAAAAAAATTTACTACCAATTTGAAAACCAAAGTAAACTCTTCTGTTTCTTGTTTGTTTTTTGGTTTGCTTGCTTGCTTTGTGAGACAGGGTCTTGCTATGGAGTTCAGCCTAGACGTAACTCACTCTGTAGCCCAAACTGGCCTCAAATTTAGCACAATTCTCCTGCTTCAGTCTCCTGAGTACTGGAATTACATGCATGCTCTACCACACCTCCCTCCCATCACAGTTCTGATGAACAGAACTCCCAAACTTGTACTGTTTGGTTTTTCTCATTTATAATGAGGTCAGCTAAAAGAAGTTAAATTTAAATGGTATGACAGGGATCCTTCTTGTTTCTGCATGCATTGACATGTTAGGAACTGAGAAGAGAGTTTTTTTTTTTTTCATTGTTTATTTTTTTTTAAAAGAATTGCTTGTTTGGAGTCCCTCATGGAGAAGGAAAAAAGAAACTGATTTGTTATGATCTATTTTATAATATAGCTGTGTTCCACATGAAATTATCATACTCAACTAAGGAGATCTAGAATTAAATTGATAAAGAAACAAAAGACCCAGGAATATTTAGAGGCTATATATTTTTTAAATAAAGGCAAGACCAACAGGATTCTACCCTAGTGTTCTTTTATCAACCAGATAAGAATGAACAAAGTAAAGTCTTCTTCCTATAGTAATTATGTGGATGTTGCAATCATGACTCAATCATAGATTTAGATTATCCACTGCAATGTTTTTAATAGCAATAAAAGATATCACACATTAATCTATTTCCTATGATGATAAAGAGGGACTTAGGAACATGCCTTGCTCTTTTTCACCGCTATGATTTTGAAGACAATGCAGTATTTTCTGTATCTCAGAGACACTTCTTCAAAATTGGGTAAAAGTTGATTTGGAAAGTATAACCATGACCTACCCTAGTTAACTTTTCCCATGAACTTCATTGATAATCTTTTGATTACGATTTGTATCCCATAATTTAACTGAAATCCTCACATGGTTAGAAATATAACAAAAATGAAAAAATAATCCTAAAATTGTCACTAGGTTTCTTCCTAATGAGGAATATAATTTTATTTGGCAAATAAAACATTTAAGATTATGATTAAAAGCATTCCATTTATCTTCCAAGTGTAGTCTTTAAAAATTTCCCAAGCATTCTCGGGAAGCATATCTTCACGGTTACCCTTATACGTTCACTGCATTAGATTAAAAAACTGCCTAGGCGATTAGTAAAGCATCTTCCCAGGTGGCTCATGCTGCAATAGTCTGGACACTTAATATGGTCCCTATTAGACCTCCTGGCACTGTTCCCCGCTCGATTTCTCAGCGGCAGTGAGCTAAGCATCTTTCTTCTTGTTCCTTCCATCACGATGACACTTGAGCCAGCCACTCGTGGACTGCAACTGAGCAAATTTAACTTCTCTTTCTCTAATACTGTGGATTTCTCAGTGATGAGAAAGCTGACTAATACTGAAAACTGGAGTTAAAGAAGTGGAGTCATTACTGTGAGTATATATTGATCATGCCGTTTAGAAGTCTGTGGAACTGATTTATGGGTGGAGTTTGTAAGGAATTCCAGATGTGAGCCAGAGAAGCCTGAGAATGAAATAAGAAGACCTCGATGGGCACAAACTTCAGAAAAAAGATAGGAGTGGGCAAACTGAAGGCAAGGCTCAGGAGATTTCATTGGAAAGGAGGAGTTCTATGCTCCTTGGATCGAGGTTATATGTTTTGGCAGGGAATTTATCTTCATTTTATCAAAGTCCTGAGGGTGAAACTATGCTAGACTAGTAAGTAAAACAGAGGAAGTTTCAAGATACTCTAACATTAGTTTTGGCATAAATGCTCTGGATTACTTTTAGTGAGTTTTGTAGTGTGAACTGGGGACAAAAATAGCAGAACAATGTTTAAAACTTTTGAACAAGAAACCAACCACATTATATAGGGATGATAGCAAAAACATTTTGAGCACATCTTGGGCCTGATCAACACCCCATGCATTGCACACTTAAGACTTTAAAAGTGTCAGTCTTTCTTGTGGAAGTGTATTAGCTGTTTTCCCATCACCAGGACAAAAACAGACATCTACAATTTAAAGAAGTAGCTTATTTCTTACAGGTTCTGTCATTTTAATCTGTGGGCACTGCTTCAGGCTCACAGGTTTTGTCATTTTAGTCTGTGACCACTGACGCTAAGAAAGAAACGGTGTGATGAAAAAGCATGGAGGAGGAAAACTGCTTATGTCATGGTGACCAGAAAGCAGAGCGAGAAATGACGAGCTGGGTTGAAAATGCGCTTTTCAAGTTACACCTAAATGCCCCTTTCCTGCTGATCAAGTCCAAAATGAGACCATGCAACATAAGTGGGACATTTTTATGATGCCATCTTAACAGCAACTCTGCTTTCTTTTCCTCTAACTTATTAGTTACATCCTTTTCAGTCACATTTCATATAATTTGATTTTTTGTTCCTGCTCATGATTCTAACCATAAATTTCACTGAATGGACCTGCCAGTACTCATGCAACAACTTGATTGTGTCCCCTTAAAATTTTCTCCACCAGTTACTCAACCCATCATCTTTAATCTCAGTTTCTGGTAAGTATCAGGATACAGCCAAAATGTAAACGAATTTTCTAATGGAACATTTTGAGCTGGGCTTTTGCCATCCTCATTCTTATCAGTGATCTGGTCTTGTAGATCTAATCAGTATCACACATCAATCACTGGTTATAGGATTCTAAAATTTCTTTAGCCTACATATCGAAATCTTTGCAAAATTCTCCTGCAAGCCAGATCCAAAAGCTTTGGGATGGTATGGTCAGATACAGAGCAATGACCTCACTTCTGGTATGAATTTTCTGTATTAGTTACTTTCCCTTTGCTGGATCAAAATACTCAACATATACAGTTTAAATTTAAAGAGGTTTATTTTGTCTTAGTGTTTTAGTTGGTTGAGTCCATGGTCATTGACTCGAAGGGAGAAACAGCACAGTGAAAACAGCACACTGCTGGAGAAAATGTTCAAGTCATGTTGGACAAGAATCAGGAGAAATGATGTGCTAAGGAAATGAGGTGCTAAGTCATGCCCTCAGTGGCCTGCACATTCTAAAACGGACCTAGCTCTACTTTAACATTTTAGGGGGTGTTTTAGATCAAAATCATGAAAAAGGAGATCCTGAATCACTGCTCAAGAGAGGTCTTCAAAGGAATTGGCTTACTGGAATTTATTCCAGTTTCCGTAGTCCTCCTCTCAGAGGACATTAGAGTTATGGTCCAAGATTCCTGGATACTGCATTTACTGACAGGAGGTTTTGGCCTCATTCATGTGATACTTATTTTATAGCCTTGAAGAAGGCAAGAGTTACATGACAAGGAAGACTTTTACTTAGATTTCAATGGAAAGCCTGAGAAATAAAGCCAGAGTCCCTGAGACGACAATGTATGAACCTGAGGCAATGCAGCAGAAAGTGTAACGGAAACCACAGAAAACCAGATTTTCTAGGAACATGGAGTTTCTCCCAAGGAAAACTACAATTCAAGAGTGAAGTTACCCCAACAGAGAGGCTACAAAGGCTGAGACAAGACAGTTGATGCAGAGTGGACATCCAAACACTTAGGAATTCACATTTTATTACCTTTTACTCAGGATGCCAAATACAAAGCCATGGGACATAATTTATGACTTTCTGGATTTTGCCCTGATTGTTTTTATCCCTTGTTCCTTCCTTTTATGTTGGAACAATTAACCCTGAGATATTGTACCTTGGGATTAATTGTCATTGGTTTGTTGTTTGTTTGGTTGTTTGTTTTTAACAGGATCAAAGCTAACAGTTACCTTGAGTCTCAGAAGAGAATTGGAGTCAGCTTTTGAAAAAGTCTGGAAAGTGTGAGATTTTGAGGAAGGGATCATTGGGATCATCATATGAGCGAGACAGCTGAGTTATGTTCGGTAGAATTATGAGCTAGTCTTTTTTTGAAGATTAAATATGGTTTAAGGAGATTTGTTTGGGTGAAGTTTACAAATGGTGGGGTTTGATCATTAATGCTGATATATTGACATCATCCAGTTGCTAGGTTATGCCCATCAGATTAGGGAAGCATTCTACTGAGTGTGCTTGGGTGCGTTATGGAAGCCCAGCGTTGAGTACTGTGTATGGCTCCCTGCCCAGTGCTCTGTTCCTGTTGTTCTGCTCTGCCTTGTGGCCACCGTGAACTAACCAGCTTGGCTCTACCACATGCTTCTCCCACTGTGTTTCTGCCTTGGACCATGCTGACCATCTACTGAACCAGTTGAAAACATGAAGCTAAATTTAGCCTCTCTTACTTAACTTGCAGGGGTAAGGTATTGTTCATGGTAACAGAAGAGCTAGCAATCGTGACACTTTTGTATGATAGACTAGGCACTATAAATTTATCTAATAGAAAATGTATCATGGAAATAATTAACACAATCTGTAATTCCTCTCCTTTCATTTATAAATAATACATTAAGATTTAAAACATTTCTTCATTTTCCCATAAGAAAATATATTTTTCCATTTTTTTAAATTGGTAAGGAACAAAGATAGCAAAACTCTTATAAAATCCTAATTCTCCACCAATGTAGAATCAAAATGTAGATGTTAAAATAAATTCTTCATTTCTGATGAGCTTTTCCATACGTGAGACTCTTCAGGAAAGGAATCGTTAATTTAGGATTGCCTCTTTCAATTTCTGTTTCCATTCAGGAGGACATAAGGTTATATTCTCCCATAAAGCAAGTTACATCATGATTCAAACTAATGTTTTCAAGCTAAATTTTTGGGAACTCAGATAATCAAGAAAATTCTAAGGGGATTCAGTAGGTGCCTGAATAGCAAGTTGCTGACATCAGAAAATTAAAAATCACAATAAGCAAACCAACTTTTTGCCCTGTCTGGGTCTCCCAATTCCACTCCAGTTTTAAAATACATATTTACTTGGAGAGAAATTTTTTCTTATAAACTGCCTATTCTTAAAGGGAGGTGAAGCATTAAAGTCATTTGTAATAAATAATAAATATCATAAAATTCTCTCACACGAGAAACCCAAAAAACAAATAAAGAATAAAATAAAGGACAAATAATATCACAAATGGAATTAAGTCTTTCTCAAATAGGAATGAGATTGAGAGATGGAGGGAGCGAAAAGGAAGAGAAAGATGATGGCAAAAGGAATGAATATACTTTCTGTATTAGAAATACAAATACTATATACTAACAAAAGTAAATTAAAAGAAATATGAGAAAAATTCCATATCTAAATAGTCAGTATCCCTTTCATTTATTTTTCTTTAATAATTGCAATAGTATATGAAATCTAATTTGCAAAAAACTCAAAGTGCCCTTTTTTTCTCCCAGTAAATTCTAAATTAAAAGATATGGGCTTATGCCAATACCACAAACAGTAGCATAGAGTATTACATGTTGCTAATTTCGAAAATACATTTATACACACTTCAAAACTTAGTTAAATTGCAAACACAGAGTTTATATAGATGAGTGAATACACAATTTCAATAAATAAATTATCTTTCACTTTATATTGTTTTATGTATAAAATGAAATATGTTCTGATTATTGTATTATAAACATAACATTAGCCACTTCCAAATATGAAATGCATTTTACAATGCCATTAAAGATATACAACATTTATATAATGCATAAAATATTTGGGTGCTGGCATTTAACTTTACATTAAAAATGAAATTATTCAAAATTTATATATACTATACTTTTCAGACGTTGGTCACATAGTTTTCCTTTTTATTTAAAATATCTTCTTACTATATAGACATTTAAAATTAGTGTGTGAGGACTTCATTAACTGAATGATTTTTAGGCTTCTTTCAGCTTTTAATGTTTTTTTCAGATTTTAATAAGTTTATATTATTAATTTTATATTTCTTTATATTTTAAAACACTGTGCTTTGTGCAATATGTAAAAAGTGTAGTAAGATTTGAGAAATTGATGTGTTACCTTCTTTTAGTATGAGAATAGACCCCAATACACTTTTGAGTTATTGAGATACTTTGCCTTGGACTTACGGAATTTTTGATGAAGCTCCATCCTGTATGATAAACTCAGACTGTGCAGGTGATCAAAGATTCACATTTTCTGAAATATTCATGTTATTATTAAATGCTGTCTCTATGCACAAAATTCAGAATTGTCAGGTTTGTCTCCCTGGGTTTCCTTTATCTTCTGCACCATTGCTGTCTAATGCCATAAATCAGAAGTTGTGGAATTAACTCACCACCCAGATTTACACTTCTACTTACTTTGATTTCCATTCAAACAATTTAGTCTGAATTATCAAAATTACAATCAACCTCTTATTCTCCCTTTTGGTACTCATGGCTTTTAAAAATATGTTAAACAATCCACTGGTCCTTTGAAAATATTTGCATTACATTTACAAATGGAATTTGGGGATGGATATTTTTACATTGTTGAGTATGAATTTGGAAAAGAAATACTGTAAAAGGTGATTCATGTCTCTCTGTTGTGTTAAATGATTTAGTTTGAAAAATATTTCATCTTGGCCATTCTTTTAAAATTGTGATAACAGTAAATAACCTAGTGATATTCTTTATTTTGTTTTATTTTTTCATAGAAAATAGTGATTTTTACATTTTTGTAATATGTATAACTATTACATTAAAACAAAATAAAATAAAAATTATTTCATAGATATCTTTAAAAAATGATGTAGCATGAAGATTGCCAGATATAAACTCAAACCACTGAAAATATTTTTATCCAAATATTTAAGATTTATCGCTATTAATTAGGTATATAGGTGAGAGAAATACTTTTTGACCTGTGAATAATGGTTTTGTTGCATGTTAGCATATTTCAAAACACTACATGTAATATAAGTTTTAGAAATTTTAATGTTTGAGTAAATATATGCTACTGGTTTCTTATAATTCTGCAAGATTTGTTATAATATATGCTACTGGTCTCTTATAAATCAGCAGGATTAAGTTATTATAATATATTTTATTCCTATGACAATGATGTCTATTGCCAAAAAATTTAGCCAAAATACAAATTTGAACCACAATCTGCAATACAAATTCCTATCTTAATCTTGGAAACAATAAAATTCTACTATTAATAGAGGAAAATATGAATTTAAAATATGTCCCTCCAGTAAAAATATGGATATAGTACTTTTTACCTACTTTTTAAGACTAATGTATACAGATAATTATTTAACTAACAAAAGTTGAAAAACACCAAATATGAAGACTTTCTGAATATCACTGAGATACACATGTGACTTTTTATGCATTTGTATGAAATGTGAAGGTTTAGAGAAGATCCTGAAAAAATTATAAAGTTATTTTTCATATCCATGAATTTAAGATAATTTTTTGACTGTGCTACACATAATATAATGATACAAATTTGATTATTTTCTTCTTCTGAAATCTCTTTAAATGTCTGAATCAAAATTCAGATATCAAACAAAATGTGGATACATAGGTGAACCTTAAAACTAGAAGTTTTTTGTGAACACCCGCTATGAATACTTCAATATATTTCTACTTTATATCTACTTTATATCAGAAACAGAAAACTGCCATTAACTTTTGACCATCAGGATGAAAGAAATTTAGACAATTTGGTAATTATTTATTAAGTAGCATGCTATGATGTTAAAACATTATATCTGCCTTACAAAATTAGATAAGGAAAAGTAATATATACATAAAATAAACAGAAGAAAAATGATTATTTGAAAAACATAAAGCTAATGCAAGAAAATCAGTGAATGTGACAATGACAAAAATTTTTTAAAATCCATGAAACAATGACAACAACAAAAAAAACTCTGTTTGCTCAATGATGATTAATAAAACCAATAAAAATTCTTGCCAGGCTCCCCAAAAAAGGCAAAATGTATCAGCATTAGAAATGAAAGATGGAGTCATAATTATAACCCTTTGGGCCTTGAAAGGATAGAGGAATACTAGACAAAACACTTTGCATGCAAAATTGAAAAATAGCACAATATTTACCAATTTCTTAAAAGGTAAAGCCCACCAAGGCTTGGACAATAGACAATCATATTATTTCAGTAGTTCTACTGCTATAAAAGAGATACAATCATATTTTTATGATCTCCCAAAAAGAATCTGCAGATGGTTTCACTAAATCACACAAAACATTGAAGGAACAAATTCACATTACTTCTGTAAAACTTCTTTTGGGAAAAAGAAACATGAAGAATAATTTTTACAATTTTTGAAGTTTACTTATTTGTGTAATTTATTGAAAATATGTCTGTAAAATCAGCACATGAACTTTTATAGAAACTGGATTCATAAATACAAACAATAAAAGTCATCATTTAATTGGTGAATGAATAAGTAAACCATGATACATTGGAATGTTATTTAGAAATTTAAAAAAGAACTATCCAGTAATGAGAATGCATGGATGAACTTATATTCTTATGACAGAGGAAGGAATGGTTAAATAGAAAACAAAACATATTTTCTAGGGCCCTAAAATTATTCTCTATCATACAAAACTTTCAGATAAATCATATTACAATGTATAAATCATATTACAATGTATATATCATATTACAATGTGTATATATATATATATATATATATATATATATATATATAACTGAATAACATAGAATGTAAAGTTTGTAACTTAAACATAGTTTAGGAGATCAGTGAATCCCCAATGGGATACATGTTTTGGAAAAAATTGAATTATACTGCTAATCTGAAAAAAAAATAACTTTACCTATTGAAAAGACAATAGTTGAAAAATTAGTGGAGTTTCAAGTGAAAGTTTGTGCCCATAACATTGTATCTTCCTTGGTAAAATTATTTCCCATATGGAAAGGTTAATAATTTAGAAAGATCTGCACATATTGTGGAATTTAGTAATTATGTGAATTGATGGCAAAAGAGTGAAAATAGATTTACAGAAAGCAAGGGGAGGAGGCCTGAATGCTTCATATATTAATAAATTTAAGTCAGAGACATTGGCACTTTATGCTAACTTCTATAGATACCGATGCTTACAAATATGCGTGTGTATACAAGGGTTAGTATCTAAACATGTATTTCCTTGTGCTGTCCGTTAGAACGTCCTTGAAGCAATGATGCAGGGTAGCAATGAGCACGTCTAGTGCTCAGAACCTAGTGTTTCATATTATTCTCCAGTAAAAGATACCATAATTCCTTAGAGAAACTGTTGATTCTACAAAGGGAAAAGCAAGTATATATAATGAATCTGGAATCTCACCCAGTACCAGAAAGGAAGCAAGCCTGTAAGACCAACCAACCAATGGAAAAACCTATATGGAAATAATGGGCGGGACTTAGGAACAACTTAACATATGTCTCTGAAACTCATGTTGAAATACAGTTACAACTGTCATTGTATCCACTGTAACAACTGTAAAAATAATGAAAGGTGAAACCTTTTTGAAATAATCAGGCTTGGAACGTTGTAAGTGGGTCAATGCCATTATAAATGAATCAATTCAGACTCTTTCTGTGTCTGCCCTTCCACATTCAGCCCTTTGGGGCACGTGTTCCCTTGGCTCCAGACCCAGCATACAAAGGCCATCTTTGAGTCAGAGTGGACAAACCTGTGGGTGCCTTGAGGTTGACCATCCCAGCCTGCAGAACTATGAGCCAATAGATTTCTGATCTTTATAAATTACTCATGCCTTCTGGGAAGTCATTGAAACTAGATTGATGATTGATAGATGATAGATAGATGATAGGTGGATACATGGATAGATAGGTAGATAGATAGATAGATAGATAGATAGATAGATAGGTATGATATGATATAATATGATAGATAAGCATGCCATTTTTTTCTATGACAGTTTCTCTCAAAAATAACTTTGTATATCTGACTTAAAATCATTTAGTACTGTCATTTAAAGTATTTCTGAATTCTACACTAACTGACTCATTCAGAAAAGTTAAGGATATTTTTGTTGCTACTGCAAAGAAAATCAAATTCACAGTCATTAAATTAAAAACTGAAATACTGTACTAATGGTGCAATTACTATTATTGTACACAGTTGACATGGAAATAGATATCTAAAGAATTCCATGTTTTTCACACTATGCTGATTTAATTCATGTGCAAATTGTTCATTTTTTCTTTCAAACTCTCTGGAGACATACAATTTAAGTAGAAAATTTTTATAAATCTCATGAAATGTCCCATCCTTTATTTGCAAATTTGCTTGTGCTTTTTGTATCCTAGTTTTGAAAACTCTCTAGTCATATTTCTATGTACTACTAATAGCAATTGAAAGCATTTAAGTTTTGAAGCAGTAGCTGTAATTATAATACTCTTCCTATAAATAACACAGGCATTGATACTTTTATGATGAAAATGAACACAAGTGATTGAATATGCATGACTCAGAATCTTTTTGGAAGAGAATGTGACAGCATTGAAAACATATAATTACCAGAAATACCTACAGTGATTAAAATGTTAATTAATGACAGTTTCTTTTATTAGCTTAAACAAAATCACACTATATATAGAAAAAATAGAGTTATAATTTTTAAAACTTAAACTTATTCAAGCAATGGGTAATATTTATTTTCAGATCAAGTGTATGAAGCAAAGTGAAATCATGATTTTTAACTTTCTTCCAGACACCAAATAATGCACAACTAACCGTCTAGTACTTATATGAGACCAAGCAGTGAGTAGTGTTAAAATAAAACCCATTAAAATTCTGGACTTCTGGATTTTATTACTTTCCAACATAAAATCCAAAATGCTTTGTAGTAATGCAATGGCAACATTAATAAAACAATGATTATGCATGAAAATAAATCTAGTAAAGAAAAGATTTGTATGATAAATTCAATATATTAACTTCATGTAATTCTCCATTTATTTTTATTATTCCTTAGGAAATGTTTTTCCTTTCTTGTTTATTCAGTAACAAAAGTTTTAAACTTAGATTTTCAGTTACTTAAATACTTTTATTATATAAAAAGCTAGATGTTGTAATAGGTGAAAATACAGGTTTCATTCTTCTAATATACAATTATGTGATATTTACTTTTAATATAAAATTTAACCTTGTATATTGGCAACCCTTCTCATGGTGTCAGTTATTGAAGACCCCTGCAGTGAGTTCTAATCTGCCTGGGTTAGTAACGGTAGAGCAAAAGACAAAGTAGAGGGTACATTTCAATTGCACTGTAGGAACAAAAGGCCCCCAATTCCCTACAACCCAACATTTTATTAGTGAGTGCAGGTGAAGGGGAACAGTGCTCTCCTTGGAGCAGTATAGAAGTAGAACTTCAATGGTCAAGTTTAACATCATGAAAGAAGAAAACAAACAAACAGAAACAGTCATGATCCATCCTACATCTGGATGCTTATCTCATTGACCAATAGGAAGCTGGATTTCTGCATTCCAAAACTGGCCCACAAGGTTGGCAGAGAGGTCATGGGATGCCTAGAATAAATAGTATCTCAATTTATAAGTCGTGGTCTCCAACATGACTTAATAATAAACTAGAGGTTTATTAATGATAATAATATTCTTAATATTAAAAATAATAATATTCTTATATTCTTATTAATAAACTAGAGGTTCATTTATCTAGTAAAAGAGAACTTTTGATCCACATCTTTTGAGATTCCTTATTATCACAGTATGGTTAATTCATAGAGAGAGAAAAATCATGTGTGTGTCTATCACTGAACTTTACATTGAAATACTGTTATAGCTTGTGTCTAGATGTTCCTCCAAAACCTCATGCAGTCATAGGTGTGGTGTTGCAAAGAGGGCTGGATCTAAAATGTGCAATGCTGGCGTTAAGGGTGTATGATTATGAAGTTAGTCAGCTGATTGGTCTGGCATAGTTCTGAGTGTGGATAATGCGAAGTCCTATACTGGGTGACAGTACTACCATGCACAAAGGCATGTAGCCCAGATAGATTTTAAGAGACAAAAAGAAGGCTGCCATGGTCACTGGCTGCTTCCTCCTGTGCTATTTTGGTGCTTTCCTGCTTTCTGCTGTCATGAACAGTTTCTCTTCTGTGATGTCCCTCTGCCCTGCCACTCTGCCTTGGAGCCATCTACTCTACAAACTGTGAGCTGCAATTAACTTTTCCTCCTTTAACTTTGAGTGTTGACTATTTTGTCTCAGCAATGAGAAAAGTAACCAAGACAAATACCAGGCTCTGAAATAGCCTATTTCAAAATCTAATGTCTTCATTAATTTATTTTACAGTTTTTATTACAGGGTCCAACAGAGATATTAATTCCATACACAAGCACTCAAGGATACTTCTCTAGAATTCCCTTTATTATAATTAGCTGGCCAGATCCCAAAACAACAATATCCAAAGATACTTATCCAGCCATGCTCTCCATCTGTCTCTTGCATCAGGATTACTGATTTATGATGTATCTTTACAATTTCTTCAGCACTTTCCAATTAGCCTGTATTAATTTTATAAATTTTCACATA
>PVJX010021224.1:0-32223 GCA_004027295.1 Dolichotis patagonum
TTGGGTCTCTCCAGGGTGTTTTATTCTGGCATTTGAGCTGTCTCTCTCAGAGAGGGTCTCTCTCCTGCTACCTACCAGTCTGCCATCTTGTTCCTCATCCTCTGTAAGAGAATGATTCTTTTGCACTACTAAGTGTGTGATACTTTAGTCAGCTAGCTTACAGCAAGTATTTATTTACCACCAGTGTTCATCTAGAAAACTTTGATTTCGTACATACTATGTGCAGAGGCCCATCCTCCTAATAACAAGGTTATAAGAACTAGTTGGAGAAGACAAAAAAGAAGGCACTAAATATCTGTTTGAATACCTACTAAGGCCCAGTTGCTGCCAATTTATTGTTACATAATTCTCACACAAGCCCTGGAAGAAAAATGGTACATATTCATCTTCTGGCAGAGAAAGCAGGTTAAAGCCCTTGCTGAGCTGACACACTCAGATTGTGTTGCAGGGTGTGCCTCCCTGCAAGCCTGTCCGTGTCGAGCTGTGTTTCACCACTGGACAAGATATGGACCTCTCCCTAGAAGAAGTCCTTGGCTCTTTGGAGGTGGGGTGGGGAAAGTGGGAAAGATGAAACAGAATGCAGTTATGAAAACCAAGCCTATTGCAAGCAGTTCTTCAGTGACGAAGTCATTCTCTTATTCAGTGTGTGTGGTGGTCAGGTTTCCATTAATGTAGCAAATACCTGAGATTATCAGCTTGCAGGGAGGAAGGGTGGCTTACACTGTCAGAGGCTTATACTTTTACAGGTTTGAGTCCTGTTGCATTTGGACCTGTGCTGGTGTAGGACATCATGGAGGGAGCACATTACCCAGTGGCTGAATGGGAAAGAGAAGAAGAGGAAGGGGGTGGATGCCCACAGTCTCCTTTGAAGGTGCCGGCTCAGGGACTAAAATCCTTTCCTAGGCTCCACCTCTTAACCAGTCCATCCTTTTCCAGTAACACCAAGCTTGGGACCAGGCCTTCGACAACGGGCTTTTAGAAGGCACTTACCTAAGTCATAACAGTGACTCTTCCGAATGACTTTCACATAGGTTAGCAATACAATGTCCATTTATTTATGGAAAAGTGAACAGGGTGGAAGGTACCCGTCCTCTAGACCAGGGTAAATGTGCAGCAGGGGGCAGAAGGGGCAGCTGAGCCCCTGTTGCTGTAGTGAGTGACCTTCTCCATGCAGAGGAGGAGAGGAGGCCTTGCCCCAGCCATCCTGCCAAGCCCTGGAAGGGAAGCTCACACTTCCTGTCACTGCCAGCTCCCTTCTCTCCTGGTCTAGCTCTGCCCTGGCAGGCGACATTGCATGCATATTCCTTTGGGTGTAGGGAATTCCAAATTGAACCTGAATTAACAACAAAAGGCACGAACTCATTTCTTTTGAATCTTTATCTGCAGCAGATTACTGTCTCTAGAGGATTCTCCAGCTGGGAGGCATCAGGGGCATCTTGCTCTCCACTGTGCACTCATCTCCACTGAGCAAAGGAAGAAATGTCCTGGGCTGTCCACGGGCAGACAGAGAGGGACGTAGAGCCCTTGGCTTTGTTACCTTGGTGCAGGTTTTGCCCGCATGGCTGAGTGGAAGCCATCAGGATATGGTCATAAGTGATACTGGCAGCTGTTTTCCCAGGTAAACTCCATTTATAAAGCACTTGGTGGATGTATGTATCCCGGAGAGAGGGCCTTGTGCACAGGTGGTGGCAATGACAGCTACTTTGCCCAGATCCCAAACCCATTCCTCACTGGCAGCTGCCCAGGTAAATAGCATGAATCCCTCCTGGATTCCAGATGCTGTTTTCATTCTTTGGAATTGCAGATGTCCTGGACAATGTTGCAGTTATCTCCTTGCTTCTTGTTCCAGGCTCACAGAACCATCAGGACTTTAGAGATTTCTTGGGAAACATTTACTTTGAGAAAAAGCCACTCAGAAGAAGCAGTCACAATTAATTTGCCCAGTTCTTCCAACTACTTTTAATTGGACTCTTACTACGTCTAAGTCAAAAAGCCAGGAACTGGAAACAAAACAGATATGAGGCCTTCTCTCCAAGGAATCTTGAATACAGGGCCTCCATAAATTTACATTTGAATCAGATGGGGTGTGTGTGTGTATGTGTGTGTCTGTGCTGAGGATTAAAACCTGGGCCTCATGCATACTAGGCACAAGCTCTACCACTGAGCTACACTCCCAACCTTTTGGCAAAGCGTCTGTGCAGCCGCAGTCTCAGCTGCTGCGCAGAAAGCATGTGGAGGAAGCAGGAAGTGCTTCTTGCCATGTTCTAGATGAGGATGCTGAGGCTTGGGTTTGACAGTCGGGAACTTGTACTGGGACTGGATCATCAAGACTATGGCTTTGTCTATAAGTCAGAACTTTGAGTCTAGATTAAACTGGTTATCAGAGAAGTCACTTAATACTTCAGAACCTCAGTTTCCCCTCTTGTGATCTGGGGGAAGAGCCTGTCTTTTGAGGCTTTGCTGAGATGTTTAGTTAGATGAAGTACATGGATAGTGATGGGTATCCACTTGTAGATACAAGGAGGTAAATAGATGGCAATGTGTTAATCCCTTGACATAGTGCTGAGAACATGCAAATAATCACTGCTACTATAATAATATGGTTCCTATTTATTAACTTCTGACTGTGGGCTAGACCATTTCTATTATCATACATATTCTACAGCACAAAAATCCCTCAGTCTAAAGAAACGAGCTAACTTACCTGAAGTTCTGTAACTTACTGATAAGTCATAAGACAATACTCAAAATTTACAGTGCAGGTATAGATTATGTTTAACTACATGTGACATGTATCCCCTTTTATTTCACCAATGGAGATAAGATGCAATTATTTGTTCTAACTTGGAGGAAAGAATAAAACTGTTTCTCAGATAATTTATAATAGTACTTAGGCTTTCCAGAAATTAAATTCTGGAGCCTTGTGGAGGATGGTGGGCATCATGCTTCCCTCCACTTCCGTGGGGATTGTCATGGGTCTCTCAAGACTGTTGCAAATACCAAACGAGCAGGGTGTGAGGTGCTTGTTTTCACCTGTTAGACTCAGAAGGCCATGACACGTTCTACTCTAAATCTGCCAGGATAAAGTGGCCAACAGGATGCCCACAGGACGATGTTTAATGGGTACAAAAGGACACCCTACTGACCAGCTTAGTAAGTCTTGGAAAACTGTTCAAGTCAAATACTGGTTTTCAGATGACCCATTCTTCAAGCTGAAACACTTACTTTCATCCAATTTTTTAAAAGATTTGTTCAAAAGTTGTTTTCTGGTTCTCATTTTGCCTTTAATAACCTGTCTCATCTTCAAATAATGGTTTGTTGCTTTCCAGAGGCATGTACTTCACAGGGAGGAAAAGAGCAAGTGAAAATTGAAATCTCTCATTTCTCTGGAAACAAAAAAAAAATAGCAACACCATCTGCTCTGACACTAATTTTTACACGTGAAAGAAAAGAAACTTCAGGAAATAAGTTTTTACAGTTTTTCCTTAAGAGTATTATTTTATTGTGATGAAACATATACAACATAAAATTTACCATTTTACCCACTTTTAAGCATGTAGTTGAGTGGCACTGTGTCTATTTACAAAGCACTCTTCTGTTCCCCCATCCACAATGTGAATATTTTCTTCACGCCTTACAGGAACCTAGTACTCAGTCACTAATCATTCTATTTCCTTTTCTCCCCTGCTCTGTTCACTTCTGCTTTCTAGCTCTCTGAAGTTTTTTAATTCGGGTAACTCATATAAGTAGAATCATATATTTTTCCTTTAGTGTCTGAATTACTTAGGTTAATATTTTAGGTCTTGGCCATGTTATAGGCTGGATTATGTCCTATTCATCCCCAAATTCATGTGTTGAAATCCTGAATCCCAGAACCTCAGAACATGACCATATTTGGAGATGAGGTCTTCATAATGATAATTAATTCAAAATGAAGTCATTATAATGGGCCCTAATCCAATAGAACTGGCATCCTTCTAAAAAGGGCCAATTTGGATGCAGGCGTACAGGGAGGGATCTGGTGTGACACAGGCAGAAGAGCCAACTGTTCGCCAAGAGAGGCCCGGGCAGGCCTTGCCCTAGGCTCTAGAAGGAGCCATCCCTACCCACACGCTGACCTCAGACTTCCTGATTACGATAAAATCAGTTTCTGTTGCGAACAACACCCAGTCTATGGAGTTCTATTACCATAGCAGTGGAAAACCGTATCTGAATTTCAGTCTTTTTTCAGGCTGAGTAATATCCCAGGGTTGTTTCCATCTGGTGCTGGTCACAAACAATGGCACTATAGATATTGTTGTACGTGCACTTTCCAGAGTATCTGATTTTCATGCTCTTGAATATTCACTCTGAAGTGCACTTGCTCTGCCATGTGCATGTCTAACTTTCTGAGGAACTGCCTAACTGTTTTCCACCCTCCACAGCTGCTACCACAGACAATTCTCCTGGGGAAAGCAGCAGAGCCCCAGTTCTCCACATCATCACAACCATTATCATGTTCTCTCTCTCTCTCTCTTTAATGTTTGTTATTAACATTTATCCAGCCAGACATGTTGAAATAAAAATTAGAGGCCCACTTCTGGAATGACAGTGTAGCACCTAGCCAGACACTCTTCCCTCAGAGAACAACTATTTACTGAATAAAGGCAAACACTGATAGGCAAAGACTCTGAAAAACACGCAAAGCAGGCAGACTGTGGAGAATGTGGGGGCTCCAAAGAAGGGGTGGGCAGAGCCCAAGGTCTAGGCTTCGAAGCTCTTGCTTGAAGTCAGGAAGCCACTGTGGGGAAACAGACAGTTGTAAACCCCTCAGTAGACCCTCAGCCTCTTTCTGGTCTGGGAAAGCTAGGTTCTGCAGGCCGGCTGTAACCACTGCAGAGAGAGGCAAAGCCCTGAGGGGGAAAGAGCTGCATTCCAGGAGCTCTCAAATGCCCCTGCTGAACAAATTCACACAGGGAGCACAAGAACACAGCTTCCTGTGGAGGTAAAATAGAACAAACACATTGGTAACAAATAATTGGATATGAAATTTCTAAAGATTAAAATTTAGGAACAAATTCAATCAAAGGCATCCAAGGTCTCTACAACAAAAGACATCTACAATAGAGGAAGATCTATGTAAACAGAGTGATATACCATGTTCATAGATTTGAAAATGCAGTATTGTTGAGATGTTCACTTCTTGATCTATTGATTCTACGCAGTCCAATCAAAACTCTGGCAGACGCTTCAATAGCTTCTGTGATAGTGCAAATCACCTAGATCAACCAAAACCAATTTGAAAAAGAGCAAAGTTGAAGGATTTACACTCTCTACCTCAAGACTTAACATGAGACTACAGCTAGAGTGGTAGGCTGGTGACCAGTGGAACAGAACAGTTTCAAATAGACCTAGGCAGATATGGTTAATTGATTTTCAACAAAAGTGCCAAGCAATTCAGTGGGGGAAAGGCAAGTCTTTGCATTGTGTTGGACAGAGCGGGTCCCTGGGTAAATAGAGTCTATCTTTTGGTGGGACAGGCAGCAAAACCATACTGCATGGGTAATAGTTATAGGGTGACATGAAGGACTGAATCTATTTGGGGATCTACCACCTGATACAACCTGGATGTGTCTTAGGGGCTACTCATTAGTGGATTCTGAGTGTCTACCCAGATCTCTGCTCAAAGGCCACCACCTCTGAGAAGCGTCCTCCAAGTCACTATCTGAAGGTGACCCAGAGTTATTTCCTGCCCGGTTAAATTCCTTAACTCTTCTACAGTTGGATTCATTCATTTCTTTGTTTCTTCATGGATCTTATTCATTACAATATGGTTGCATTTTAGAAGGCTTTGCAGTACATAAAATGGAACTGGGAGTGTAGCCAGGGGCCAGACTGTGAAGGACTGGAATGCTGTAGTCCTAGAGAGCCAGAGAATCAGAAGTTTAGAGCCAGGGTGTGACCTGATAAAACTGGCCTCCGATGACAAGACCCCAGGTGCAAGGGTGCTGGAGAATTCCTTGGGCCCCTCTGCAGTGGGAGGCAAGGTGCAGAAGGTCTACAGGAAGAGGCAGGGTGCCTGCCATCGAGGCTGCTGTCTTCCTGGCTGCAGGGGGCAGAATCCCAAAGGCTGCCGTGACTGGGTGTTCTGATTTTTCAGCAGAGTATCAACATTTAGATTCTCTGTACAGGCTCTCATATGTTTTCATTGCTGGCAACTAATAAAATGTTGAAAGTCTCTTATGGGGAGCGCAGCAGCCTGAGCCTTACTAGACAGCTTTGTGAAGCTGGCTGCTTCTCTGCCAAGCATAACAGAGTCAGGCTTTCAGAGGTGTGAAGTGTAATTTAGTCGCACGCCTGGAGTACAGATCATTGTTCTGAATGGTTTCTGTGTTCAGCCCCAAATATAGCACCTAGAAGACGAGCTCCCAGGGTGGAAGGCATAGGGCAGCAGCGAGCCCTGAGCCCCGGGGAGACCAGACCCTGCTCTCCCCTGTGTTTGGGGGAACCTTGGGTTCTATTGTTTGAGGAAGGCCCAAGACACAGCTGTACAGATTCCGGGTCTGAGGGTGTGGTTGGACCACATCTCCACCTTTTGGGCCCCACATCCCCTCCTGCACAGACTGGGAATGGTGCCTCCTGCTTTGCAAAGCTGGCATGCACAGACACAAGAGAGTAACTACTTACCACTCAGATTCTACACATTTTGCCTAAAGAAAAACAGTTAAAATCCCGGCAACTCTCTGAGGTCTTGATGATGTTTTCCTTTCTCATATGTGGAAAGTGGGGCCCATAAAAGTTAAATAACTGTTCGGAGCTGCATAGCAAGGAAGGATGAGGTCCAGGATTTATACCTAGGCTTTAAAAGTGGTGCCACTCACTCTGCTCCACCCCCGAGTGTGCAATTTCCTAACACTCCCCAGGCTTTCACAGTGGCCCTCGATGTATGCAGCTGCAGTGGATTGTGCAGCATGTGCGTCCAGCAGTGTGCTGGGCTCTGCTAGTGTGGTGACCAGAGAGAACGGCTCCTGCCTTGTTCCACCTTTGCCCAGCACCACATGAAGACTGCATTTGTGCTAGGACTAGTATTAAAATGTAGGTTTCATTATTTCAGGTTTGGGGAGAGAGGCCAATGGATCAGGAGAAAGCTGCCATTGAAAAGTCGTTTGCTATTGCTGTTCCAAGTGGGGGGCCTGCCAGGCCTTGGGAGCCACATGGGGAGGGGCCAAACAGAGGGACTGAGGTGGGAGAGCCTGAGCTGCTGTTCTGCCAGGAAGGAATGGGTGAGGTGGGAAAGCAAGTATTGGCGTTCAGGACTGGAGAGTCTCAATATTTGGTGGCTTCCAGGCAGTAGCAAAGGACCCTTGTTTCTTGATTTCTGGCACTGGCATGACTCGGGGCAGGAAGATAGTGTTCCAGGGGACAGCTCCATAATGGAGTCCTTGGCTGTGTAGACTCCTGGCTGGCTGGTGTGCTGCAGGGCACACCCATGGGCCAGCTGCTTGTCTCTCCAAGGGTGGCCAGCACCTCCCATCACCATGGTCCCAGATGTCAGGCCTCAGGAGGACAAGACAATACAGCTCATGCAGAGATGCGTTCTGTGGCTTGCACTTAGACTGAGTTCTGCCGTAGCAAAGGTCCTCACTAGTTTGAGAGGACAGTCCTGGCATAACAAACAGCAGCAAACTTAAAACAGGTTTCCTTTTCCATTCAGTCCTTTATCAAACAGTCATTCGTTGGCTGCTTGCTATGTGCTAGGCACTATTAAAGGGCCTGGAGAGCAAAGCACAGACAGATTTCTTCTCCACAGCACTTACCTTCTAGTGAAGAGACAGCAGTCTCCAGCTTAGGAACGCGTTCCATTCTGGGAGATTGCTCGCAGGTCCCGTTTGTTCATCAACCTGACAGGGCAAGTGTTGTCCACTTTGACACAAAGATATAATATAAAGCATAAAACTCCAAACACACACACAAATACTGTAAATAAACTATTTTTACTTTTAAGTATAGTGAAGGCCCAGCAGCACAACTGCGACAGTGTCTGGCAGACAAGTGAGCTCTGTCTGTGGTTTGTTCGCATCTACTCATGTTCCTAATGAGAAGCCCATTCGTATCTGTGAAAATTTGCAACTCAAATGTCCCTAAGTCAGGGGACTATTGTACATGCCTGTGGTGATATGTGCTATAGAGGATGGCAGGTGCAAAGGGCTGGAGGCTGGAGCAGGTTTTGCCCGTTATGTCTCGGACACGGTAGAAGGACCTGTGGCTAGAACCTAGTGGACAAGGGAAGTACGGGTGGAGAGGTTCTCAGGTGCCGGATCCCACAGCCCATGATACAGAGACAAGGTTTCATCCTACAGGAGATGTCACAGAGTTGGAAGTGGGGAATATCTTGAGCTGGTACCTGTCAAACGTTGGTCCAGAGGGAATGGGTTACCAGATTTAAGGACAGAGACCATCTGGAAGTCAGCCTAGTGAACAGTGCTAGGTCCTCTAAGTGCCCAGCACCACACCAGGCAGTGAAGGTGCCTCAGTCCAGGTCTTTGGTGGTGACACTGTAGAGAACAGCCACGCAGAGAAACAGGCCCTTGAAAACTGGAATAAACATGAAGAGCTTGTCTGCTCCAGGTCAGCTTCACAATGCGCCTCCTCCAAGTGAGGTTATTGGGCTCTCCAAGTGCCCATCACTAAAAACGCTCTCCTACCAGAAGAAACCATCCAAGCCCTTAGCAAGAGGCCCAGGAGAGCCTTCTAGGGGCCGGCACTTCTCAGCTGACTGCCTGCCAGGTTCAGTTCCCCTGGGAGAGAACATGGCAGATGTTCCAGGTCTGGCACAGTCCCCTGCACTGCTGTCCAGCTGAAACACAAACAGGACTCCGGGACTCTTGGTGGGGGGCAGCTCTGCAGCTCTGCTCTGAGTGGGGCCAAGCCCCTTGCTGTCCCTCCTGGAAAGAAAGACTGATGAGAACCCGAGTCACAGGCAGCTTCTCAGCTGTCTGCAGATGGCTCAGTCTCTTGGAAAATGCCGGCACTGGGGGAGATCGCTCCAGTTCTGCCTTATAAACAGTAGACAAGAGCAAGATTAGCCCCTTCTTTATGTTTATTTTTTTCCCTTTGGAAAGTTTCCTCACAAGGAGGAGTGTTCCTTGGTTATAAACCTGTGTCTGGACTAGGGTTTGCTTTCACACTTTGGAATGGAAAGAAATTTCTCTAAGAGAAATCAGGACCTAAGTCACTCTCCCTAGGAAGTGACAAGCTTCAATAAAGCCACGCTGAGTCCTCTGCAGAGGGGCGCCCCTGCTCCCCTGTGCTGGCACATGCCAGAGGATGGACTGTCACTGGCTGACTGAAGCCTAACCAAAGCAGAACACAACCGAATCTGTGTACCTAAGTGGAAGGAATTTGTGATTTAGATACAGAAAAATAAATGCAAGTCCAAACAAAAGCAGATGCTCTGAAGGCCTTGCTGGGGCCCGGGTGTTGTCAGGCCTGAAGGACTCAGTGCCTCATGGTTTGTAGGAAATGTCTTTGGCATTTTTTTCTAGACTCCTCTTCTAAAAGTATTTTGTCCTGAAAAAATCCTTTAAAAATGTGGCTATATAGATAAGTACAACCATAGTTCTTTCAGACTGGCCTGGTAATTTGAAATTTGTGGTAATTTAGCCAAATTAAGTTTAATCAATCCCCTCAGCGCTGTGACATGGGTCACACAGGGCATCTCACTTCTGAAAGGAAACAACAGTTTCCCACCAATCGCCCCAAATGGGATCTTTCTGTTCACCAGAGCAGGCTGTGCAACTCCTCCAGGGTGGAGAGGTGTCGTTGTCTTGACTATGAAATTCCTCTTGTCATGTCCTGTCACACCACAAACTAAGGCTGCAGACAACATCATTGCCACAACCCATGCGGCTCTTGAGGTTCTTGGGGTGAAGGGCCATGAGAGGATGAGAAAGTAAGGCTGGGATCAGGTGGCGCCCTTACCCTCCTTATGGGAGGAAAGAAACTGCCCCCTCACTGCAGGTGTGTTTATTTATACATTTTAGCAATTTAATGTCACATGACACCCTGTGGTCCCGGCAACCCTCTGTTTGGATTGTCTTGGATTGCCCAGGTGTTTTCTGGGCTGAAGCAGCTTCTTCACTGGCTTGCCCTAGGTGCTCTTTATACTTGAGGAGGTTGGTCTCCAGCCTTGCACATGTGGTCAATTTCCAGCCTCAACAGCTCCCAACACATCACGTCATGCTAGCTCCCTCCACCAGGCTGCCTCTTTACACAAGCTGTTTCCAACTGATCTGATGTCATGTTGCCTCAGATTTTCCCCTCACTGGCCACGCCACCTGCCTCAGGGCAGTTTGAAGGAGACTGGGAAAAACTCCCCGGTGGTTAAAGGAAACCCATGGTGCCAAGATGGCATCCATTTCTCACTTCCATATTCTTTGGACCTGAGGACCCAAGATAGTTAATGCCTGTCCTCTCCTTCCAAACTCACAGAGGCCAACAGTCTACTAACCTTGAAGAGCCCAAGTCACATTTATAAAACAGTACACAGATACAGAACATTTCCTCATTCCCGCCCCAGAGTTAGTGTAATCTGCCAGGCAAGGGTTATTAACCTTCATCCTTCAGCCAAAGCCAACCCTTCTCATGATTTTGTAAATAGTTTTAGTAGCACCCAGCCATGTTCAGTTGCTGGTGTCTGTTTATGTCTGTTTCCACACTGCCACAGCAGAGCCAAATTGCTATGAGAGAAATTGGGTGGTCTACAAAGTCTAGAATGTGTACCCTCCTTGCCTTGTATGGGAAAGCTTGCTGATCCCAGCTTTAAGGTCATGGGGCGCAGAAGCCAGGCACCAGGCTCAAAAGCAAAGTCCGGCACATGGGTAGCTTGGTCCCAGCTTCCTGTGCTCACCCAGCTGCCTGGCTCTTGGCACAGATCCTAGACCTGGCATAGCCAGAGCGGATATGGCATTGGCAGGGATGTGAGAAGACCCAGGATGGGACCTCTACTCTGCCTTGAGCTATGCTTTGTGATGCTGATAAAAACTATGATACCCTTGGCCAGCCCTTCCAAGCTCACACACTCAGTCCTTGCTGGTCCTCCATCCAGCAGTGTCAGTGCCACCCAGAGTGGCACAGATTCAGAGTCTCAGGCCTGCTTGGACCCACTGAACCAGAGTCCACATTTTACCAAGCTTCCTTCCACTTAGGTACACAGGAGCCTTTCATGAGCAATTGGGTATGAGAAGCACCTTCTCCAGAAAGTCACCATCCTGGAGAGATATTAGTTGCAAATGATGGCCTCTACTTTCTAAATCTGAGGACTTTGGGGATTTCAGTTTATGAAGTTTAATTCTACACTGGGTTTGGTGAGACATGGTCCTATTACTATCGTGTTTCTCCAGCCTTCTCCCAGAGATCTCTTAGGACTTCGTGAAACCTTTCACAATCTGACCATCAGTAGAGCCCCTTGCCACTCTTAACACACTCACTCCTCAAGTGCAGGACAGGCAGTGCTTGGCTTTGAGTTCTTTTCTGCTCCTCTTCCTCCTCTTCCTCCTTTTTCTTCTCTCTCTTCCTCCCTCCCTCTCTCTCTCCCTCCCTCTCTCTCTCTCTCTCTCCCTCAGAGGTCTCTTTTAGTGAGGAGATAATACTTGGGCATTTGCTGGAAGATCATGGAGATTATAAATATGAATATTGTTGAGCAATTTTGCTGATGGACTTTAAGAAATTTACACAGAACTTTTAAAATAGTGCTGTTTCTAGGCTGGGCATATAGCTCAGTGGCAGTGCTTGCTTAGCAAGAACAAGGCCCCTGGGTTCCATCCCTACTGCAGTTAAAGAAAAAGCTGTTTCCAAGAACAGAGGATGTTTTGTTGACTCATCTTCCAGGGTTGACTGCTGGGTGATACAAACAGCCATGCAGACAATCGCTGACGCGTATTGAGCACTTACTGTGTGTTAGAGGCCGTTCCAAATGTCTGAAAGGGCATTGGCTCATCTCATTCTCAGAATAACTCCATAATATAATGCTATATTTCCATTTCATAACAGAGAAACCTGGAAAGAAAGCGAACAGACTTATCTAGGGGACACACGGGTTAGGGTCGGCATGGGGTGGTGTAGATCCAAAGGCCATGCTGGGAGGGCTGGGCTGCATAGGCTGCCATGCTGCACAGGGCTGGTGAATGAGTGGGGAAGGCCAGGCCGGCAGTGTCCCTTTGCTAGGAGGCAGTGGGGCCCCTGGTGATGAAACATGGACTGGAATGCTGCTGGCCTCGGGACGAGGAGTACATGGCTGGCTGATACTGGTGCTTACCCCTAATAGAGTGTAACCCTGTTAAGATATTCATATAGTCTGGCTGGGGCCAAATCAATCACACAGTTAGGTTGGCAGAGGCTGAGAAGCCCTAAGGGAATGTCTGGATAAACCACCAAGTGCCTCTGGGAAGAGGAGTCTTGTGCTGAGTCTTGAAAGCAGAGTCCATGGAGGTGTTTCAGGTGGAAAGAAGTTGAAAGCATAATGCTTGGCCAAAGATGTCGCAGCTGCTTCTCCTATGACCAGGACCACACAAGCAATGTACTGAACGGAACCTTTCTCCTTGGCCTGGGGCTCAGGCTGGGCTGTGTTCTTCCATCGTGCTTTGGCCCCGCATGGTCCGAGGATGCCTGTCCCTGTGCTCCTCTCCCTACCCCCTTATCAGCTGAAGAAGAGCTCCATGGAGCCCTTGTGTCCAGTGAAGCACAAACCATTCCCTTGTAGGGCAAAGGCTTGTGATTCCCTGTAACAATATTTCATAATTTATATATTTGATTAAAAAGCAAACCCTGTGCCAGCAGGCTACATAATCTAGCAGACCAGGCTCATTAGCTGCTTGAGTCAGACACTCTTCTATTTTAAAACTTTCCAAATTTGAACTCCTGGAAGTACATCCTTCACATTTATGAAACTTTTCCCATAAAACAGTTTAGTAAGTCTTCATCATCTTTCACACAGTTAAAAAAAAGAGAAAGCGTCACGATAAAACCCTCTCCACACCTCCCTCAGGGAATACCATTTTATTTAAGCCTTTTAAAAACATTTGTCCTATCTTGCTAGTGATTAAAAAAATTATCAAGATAAATGAGATTGTTAGTGACATTGCAATGACCTCAAGATGAGCTCTGTGACTTGGCTTCCATCTTGGCTCTGGGTTGTGGCTTCCTCAGTCTCCCATTGGCCTCCTACCCATCCTGGACACAGAAGTTGCCCCTTAGATTCTGGGGTTGGTGTTACTCCCACTCCTCACCTGGAATGCCCTCCAGCCTTGCCCACAGCTAGTTCTGCTTGGCCAGGAAGACTTTTCCATCACCGTCTCTGAGACAGGGTGGTGTGTGTGTGTGCGCGCGCGCGCACGTGTGTGTGTGTGTTTATTACTAGGGACTGAGCCCAAGGGCTTTACAATGAGCTACATGCCCAGCACTTTTTGTATAGGGTCTTACTAAGTTGCCTGGGCTGATCTTTTGGTCCTCTTGCCTTGGCCTCCCAGAGTGCTGAGATGACAGGTGTGCACTGTCAGGCTTATTTTCCCGGATAGCTGTGGCCGACTCTTTACCCTGATGTCTCCCTAGTGGTTGGCTGGTTAGCCCCTGGTGGAGGCATTGCCAGTGGAAGTAGCCCAGGTCCACAGGCATGTCACTGGTCACCCATGCCACACTGCTCATCACTTTACAAGAACTTGAGAGATGAGACAGTCTTGGGTGGAAAAAGGAGCAGGTTCATTCAAAGATAGTTTCAAAGGAGAAGCCTTAAATCTCCTATCTCCATCTCCTTTTTGGTCTCTGTCTCCTCCATCTTGTTGGAGTTCACAAGGGCTTTCATCATAGGAAAGAGGTGAGATGAATATAGTGGGACAATACGCATGGAAATGTCCCTGTTGCATTATCCTGTCCTTTCTGGGCTGCTTCCTTCCCTCTTAGAAATGAGCCTCGATAGCAAGGCCCTGGAGCCACATCCCAGGAGTGCATCCCTGTTAGCTGCCTGGAGGATCTGGGCTCTGCCCAGCCCACTGTCCCAGCACAATCCATTGAGGGAACGCATGGCCAGCCTCACAGGTCACAGAGGTACCAAGCCCTGCCTAGCCCAGAGCCCCAGAGCTGTCCATCAGGGAGCGACCAGCCTAGCTGAAAGGTTCTGGAGATTTTGAGCTGTGCTCACCACAGCACAAGGCCCCAGTGTCATTGTTCAGGGGTGTGTACCAGCTAGCCCTGCGGTACTGGAGGCTCTGAACTCCTCCCGGCCAGATGCAAGGCCTGGCCATCAAGACGCTCAGCTCCTTCATGGAGCCCAGTGGAGAGGTTCCATTTGACCCAGCTATCCCGCTTCTGGGTATTTTCCCAGAAGAAATGAAAACATCATACCACAGTGATATATGTTTACCCATTTTATTTATTTTTTTGGTACCAGGGATTGAACTCATGATCTTGTGCTTTCCAGGCAGATGCTTGTGCCGCTGAGCTAAACCCTGGTCCTTCTGCACCCATTTTATAGCAGTACAATTTGTAATCACCAAATCTTAGAGACAACCCAAGTGCCCATTAATAGAGGAATGGATAAAAAGATGTGGGTATTTTTATACAATGGAGTACTACTCAGCTATAAAGAAAGATTGCATGAAGGCTTTCATAAGTAAATGAACACAACTTGAAACCATACTCATAAGTGAAATAAATCAAACTCACATGTGTAAATAGCATATTGTCTCCCTAATGTAAGAAACTGAAAGCACAATGTGATCCAAAATATATAATAAATATTGTGCAAGGGCAAGAAACTGCTCAAAGAGGAAAAGTAACTGGGATAGAGGAAAGGAGGAAAGAAGGAAGGGAAAAGGAAAAATACATAAATTTGCATATATATATACAGATGATAGCTAAGATGACTATACTACTAGTTCAATTCATTCTTGGAAAAGAACAGTTAGTAGTCATATGAATAGATCAATTTTGCCAGTCTACATATGCTAATCTGGGCAACCCTGTCCTCTTCTCCTGTGGTCTACAGTGGTTTGAACTGGTCTTCCTTTGCTTGCAGTAAGAGAGGTCTGGATGACATTTGTGCTGTCTGCAAGTCCAAATATTTTCTGTCTTTCAAGAAACAGTGTTGTCTCAAAGTCAAAACAGAAACACCTTATGCTAGTACTGCAGTTCTAATTATTAAAGAATCAAGGAATTGAGACCGAAAGACCATTTTGCTTCAAACCATTAGTGTCTGACCAAATGCAAGTATTGACTGAGAAGAGAAGAGAAGAGAAGAGAAGAGAAGCGAATGAAGAGAAGAGAAGAGAAGAGAAAAGAAAAGAAAAGAAAAGAAAAGGAAAAGAAAAGAAAAGAAAAAGAAAAAAAAGAAAAGAAAAGAACAATTCAGTAGCATTACTTCCAGTCTTGGCTGGTCCAAGGCAGAGAAGGACGTGAATGCCCAACCCACAAGTCATTGTACGGTCTCATCTTTTGTGAAGCTTTCTCACATTGCAAGCCAAAGTTTTGGAGCCAGAGCATGATAACCCCATGACTCAAGTAGTGATGTCACTATTGCTTATGTGCTCATGGGACAGACTTGGTTGAAAATGGTTAAGACAATAAAATGTAAACATTCTCACTCTCAAAAATGGTAAACATGTGAGGCACTAGATTAGGTGATTGACTTGTCTTAGCTGTT
This sequence comes from Dolichotis patagonum, assembly GCA_004027295.1. Lineage (NCBI taxonomy): Eukaryota > Metazoa > Chordata > Mammalia > Rodentia > Caviidae > Dolichotis > Dolichotis patagonum. Next base: position 15,674 of record PVJX010021224.1, read on the forward strand.
CGAAAATTTGCACATGCCTAACCACCCCACACCACGATGTCTTGGGGAAAAACATTTATACGCATGATGATCCCATAAGATTATAATGAGTGGAAGCTGTCTCATCACTTAGTGATACTGCTTCTTTCATAATGTCACTGCACAATCCACTACACTCACACTCATGGGGATGGGTGTAGAAACAAACCTACTCTACAGCCAGTCTTTTTTTTCCAAACATTTTTTTCATTATCAAGTGCTGTGTTATATGTGGTACATAACTGTACGTGCCATATTTTTACATGGCTGGCTACATTGTCAGTCTTAGGAGCCACAGCGCATGGACTTAAGTACTATCCTTGATACTTGATAGCAGCCATTAACAAAATAAACTATTACTGGTTTGTATATTTACTACACTACATCTTTTATTGTTATCTTAGCATGTACTTCTTTTATTTATAAAAAAAACTTACTGTAAAACATTAGCCATGTAATGCCATCCACAGGCTCCCACATCTCACATTTATGTCCACTGATCACATCACGAGGCCACATCCATTACTGACCATCGTAGCTTGTGTACCTGAGTGCTGAGATCATCACACATTGATCAAACCGCAGTTTCATTTATCACAATGCATCCCTGTGGTTAAGGGATGTATAACTATGAAAACACCATGATAGACTCCAAGTATATAAAATGCTTATATTTCAACTAAAAGAATCCATATGAACTAGCAAAATATAAAGGCTTCAGATATATGTGATTAATCCAAGCTACAGGGTAAAATATCTTGGGTATCATCCACATTATTTTCAGTTACAGTGAAAAAAGTACCACTAATGAGAAACTATATGAAGAAGAAACATATTTAACAATGAGAAATGTCTCATTCGATACCAAGATTTGGGAATTGTCCCATGTAACAAGGAGCCCAGAGGTTAGTCCCTTGTCCTGGTGATATAAATAATCAAATGGAGAGAAAGCAGAGTTGTGTCTTATAATAGAATTCTAATTAATAAATGTTAAATGAGTTATTGAATGAGAACAAAAGCATTAGGCCACTATTGTAGTAATAATGAACTCTCCACTGAGAAACATCAATGGATACTGAAGCCAATGGGTGGGTTTTGATGAGGAACTGGATATTCACACTGTCTCAGAGAACCTCCCTGTAAAATATTTATTAAAAGCAAAGGAGATTATAGTACACTGAAAAAGGAAATCAAAGAAGATTTCAGAAAATGGAAGACATTCCTTATTCATGGATAGGAAGAAAAAACATTGTGAAAATGGCCATTCTCCTAAAATTGTTATACAGATTTAATGCAATTCTGATCAAAATACTCTTTGTATTCCTCACAGATCTAGAGAAATCACTCCTAAATGTCATCTGAAACCAGATGAGACCTAGAATAGCAAAGGCAATTCTGGGCAATAAAGGCAAGGCAGGAGGCATCACAATCCCTGACTTGAAGTTATACTACAAAGCTACTGTGATAAAATCTGCATGGTACTGCAATAAAAAGAGACCTAAAGATCAATGGAATAGATTAGAACATAGGACCACAACTATAAACACACTCAGCCACCTCATCTTCAACAAAGGGGCCAAACAGGTTGGCCCCTGGAAGAAAGACAACCTGCTGAAAAAACTGGCTTTCCATTTGCCAAAAAGTAAAACTAGACCCATGCCTATCACCATGCACTAGTCTAAAGTCAAAATGTATCAAAGATCTAAATATTAAGACAGAAACACTAAATCTGCTGGAAGACAAAGTAGGTAGAAATCTTGCTGACATAGGAGTAGGCAGATAGTTCGTGAACAAAAATCAAACTGCATGGGAAATACTTCTCAGAATCAACAACATGGATCTTGCCTTATTAAAATGTTTTTTCATGCCAAAAGAAATCTCCAACAGAGTGAAAAGAAAACCATGAACTGAGAAAATTTCTTAGCCAACTGTCACTTAGACAAAGGACTACTATCTAGAATGTAGAAAGAATTAAAAAAAAATTAGGCCCCCAAATTCAAAGACCTAATCCAAAAATGGGCAGCTGAGGTAAATACACATCTCTCAGTTGAAGAAATACAAATGGCAAATAAACATATGAAAAAATGTTCAGCATTATTGTTCATTTGAGAAATGCAAATTAAAACAACACTAAGATTCCATCTCACTCCAGAAAGAATGGCGAGGATCAAGAAAACTACCAACAACAAATGCTGGAGAGGTTATGGGAAAAAGGAACTCTTCTGCACTGTTGGTGGGAGTGTAGGTTGGTGCAACCACTGTGGAAATAGGCCTGGAGGTTCCTCAAAAAGTTAGAATTAGAGTTATTATTTGATCCAGTTATCCCGCTCCTGGGCATTTTTCCAGAATTAAAAATACCACAGTGACATACTTGCACCCATGTGTACAGCGGCACAGTTTATAATAGCCAAATCTTAGAAACAACCTAAGTGCTCATTAATAGAGTAATGGATAAAAAAGGTGTGGTATTTTTATTTAATGGAGTAATACTACTTGGCTATAAAGAAAGATTGTATGGAGGCTTTTATAGGTAAACAGATGAGACTTGAGACCACACCCATCAGTGAAATAAATCAAACTCACATATGTAAATACTATATTATCTCCCTAGTGTAAGAACCTGAAAGAGCAGATATGATCCAAAATCTACAATAAATATTGTGTAAGGGCAAGAAACTGCTCAAAGAGGAAAAGTAACTGGGGTAGGAGAAAGGAGGAAAGAAGGAAGGGAAAAGGAAAAACCCATAAATTTGTATATATACACATAAGATGATTGTGCTATTAATTCTATTAGTTCTTGGAACAAAACAGTTAACATTAAGAGGATTAGATCAATTTTGCCTGTCTATATCTGGTAATCTGAGTAACTCTTATGAAGATAACTGCAAAATAACAACCTTTGTTAAATTCCTACCATCTTGTTTTGAAAGCCTGTATTGTTATTGTTCTGGGTATTTTGTTATTGTTGTCTCTTTTGTTTCTTGTATTTTATTTTGTTTTGTTTTATTTTTCCCTCTTTAAAATAACATAAAAAAGAAAAAGACAAAAAAGCAAAAGAAACAAAAGTAACTATATAATGGAAAAATCTGACAAACACTAGCTTAATCAAGTGTTCAAAAGTAATAGCAATACTAATAAAACATATTTAAAAAAACCCATACTATCTCTTTTGATACATTGAAACACCGACAGCACTGCCTCTGTGATTTTCCTTCCAAAGATGTATGCTTGAGTCTAATTATGAGGAAATATCAGGTCCCATCCAATTTGATGGGCATGCCACTCAATAACCAGTCTTCAATCTTTTAAGGAATCAGGGGCCTGAACCTTAAGGAAAGATCGAGGAGCACCTAATTGAAGAAGACCAGAGAGACAAGATAGTTAAGTGGCCGGTGTGATCCTGGACTGGGTCTCTGGATATGGGATGGTTGGTGACATGGAGTTGCATCTGAAGGTTAAGTGGTGGAATCATGTTTGTTCATTTTCTGTTCTGATGGTTGTACTGCAATCACAGAGGACAATATCCTTGTTTTGGGATCACATATTAAAATACTCAGGGAAGATGAGGCACCGTATCAATACCACCTTCAAGTGGCTTTGTTTTCATCCTATAGCTTTTTGGGAAAGCTTGAAATTCTACCAAAGGAAAAAGAAAATGAAAGCAGGGCTATTTTCTCCAGAGCATCTGTTTTCACTAAAGAAGAAAAGTTTTCCAGGACCCAGCTTGATGGATAAGCTCCCTGTCCAGCTCTCTTGATGCAAAGGGGGCTGGGAAAGTGAGTTCACATCCCGGGAAGCGAACTCCCTTCTTAGAGGAAGAAGGGAGTAGGGTGGAGGCTGGTGGTGCGTGGGAAGCCAGTGGTGTTTGCCCATCTCTGAAGTCTCTGTGTTTGATCTGGACCATTGAGAACATTGTGTATTAGCAAACTGATTCAGCCAAAAGCCCTAGCTTGCTTGTTCCTTTGCACTAGGAGTTACAGAAACAAAGACAAGACTATTCTGAAGAGTTCACAGCTAGTTCTACATTGTAAATGTGACCAAAGCATCACATTGGCAAGGAATGGATAGGTAAAGTATGTTATATGCATGAATGGCAATGCCACAGTGATATCCAATAAAAAAAGGAAGCTTAAAAATAAAGTCATCACATTTTATCCCATATGTACATCTATTATTTGCTAGAAGTCTGGGGCAGTAGAATTACAAGTTCGAGCCCAGCCTGGGTGAATGAATGACTTAAGGAGATACTGTCTCAAAATAAAAATACTTTAAAAACGGCTGAGGTGCAACTTAGTGTGTACCACCAAAAATAAACAAATAAATAATAAAATTTCATAGGGGAAGCCTCTCGCAAACAAATAATTACAGCATGGTTAAAACAGTGCAAGACTCCCGGCCAGCCTGGGGCACTGCGAGTTCACGGTAAGGGGGCCTGAAAAGCCCCAGGGCAGCATAAGGCCAGGGAAGCTTCCAGAGGCTGGGCGTGGTAGAGAGGGAAGCCACTGTTCCTGCTGACACGGTGAGAATTGCTGCTGTCATTGTTTTTTTTTTTTTTTGTGGTACTGGGGATCGAACTCACGACCTTGCACTTGCCAGGCAGGCGCTTATGCCACTGAGCTAAACCCCCAGCCCAATTTTTTTTTTTTTTTTTTTTTTGGTACCGGGGATGACTGTGCATGCAGGCACTTATGCCACTGAGCTAAATCCCCAGTCTGCTGCTGTCATATTTTAACACAAACACCTACCTGTTTGTGGTCTGGGCTCCTACTCAGCCACAGCACTTCTGGGAGAGACAGTGATTCACTAGGCCTAGGGAACCTCAGGGAAAGGGAACAAAGACCCGAGTGATGATAAAGAGGCGGAGAAAGTTACACAGGGCCTGCACACTGTTCATTCGGCTCAGGAGAGGGGAGCAGGAAGCAAGGTCTGTGCCCAGGAAAACTAAACTTGATTGCAAGGAACAGAAGCTTTGACTTTCCTGTGTGTGTAACAGGAGCCTGTGATTCTTTTATGTTTGATGTTTTAAGTGAGGTTCTCACTATGCAGCTCAGGTTGGCCTAGAACTCACAGTCCTCCTGCCTCAGCCTCCTGAGTGCTGTGATAATAGCGCGAACCTGGCTTTGTGACTGTTCTTGGGGAGGAGACTTGCAGGAGCAGTTCAGCCATGAGTGGCATGTAGGCAGGGCCAGGTGTTGGCAAGGAGACTTACTAAGGGACTGTCATCAGCCTTGGGCAGGAACGCGGAAGGTGGGACATGAGCTGGGGGCTGCGGGAAAGAGGCCGGAAAGAGGCTCCCAGAGAAGGCTCAGGCCTCCAGCTGCAAGGACAGGAGTCAGGAGTAGACAGGAGGAAGGCAGGGGCAAGCTCTAGCGGCACTCTGGCTCTGTGCCGGGTGGTCACTCCTGCCTGCATATTTGAAGGCTCTTCATTGCTACTAGGACAGAGACCCATTGTTTTCATCACCCATAAAGTTGGAGCAGGCTGGCTGTGTCCACTGTCATCCCTCGTCAATCACCCTTATCACCCTCCAGCCTTCTGCCACAAAGAGCTTCTTTCAGTCCTGCCTGTCTGTGACTATGTGCATGTCTGTCTGCAGTACAGCAAACAGGTGCTGAATGAACCTTTTTACCAGCTTCTACCACTGGGCCTTTGCACATGCCACTCATGTATGCATCCTTAACCACTGCTCTCTTCTTGCCTTCTTCACTGACTCAGCACTGATTCATCCTTTATATTGCAATTCAAATGTCCCCTTCCTGGGACACATCTCTTGATATTCCTAGCTAGGTCTAATCTCTCTTCTATGCTCCGTAGATCACTAATCTCCATTTAATAGCATCCACAGTAGCTACAATTTGACATTGACTCTGGAGAGTATTTGCCTGAAGCCTATTTCCCCCAGGTTGTAAAGTCCACAGGGTAATGACTGTTGTTTTTTCAGGCATGCTGTGTTCCCTGCATTCAGCAGGAGAACCGGAACTCTGCAGCACTTGAGTATTTGTGGGATTGATGGATGGATAGATGGACACTATTCCACAGGTGGTTCAGAAAGGGCCTGAGAAGGGTTATACTTGAGATACTTGAGAAGTACCTTACAGAACATGTAGAATTAGAACAGATAGAGCTAATAGCCAGGCCAGACTGAGCAGAAGCCTGGGGTAGGGGCTGAGAACTGGTCAGAAGAAGTCTCTACCTGTCCAGGGGGACAAATATCTAGAGAGCTAAGAGTTCTAAGAAAGAAGAAATGTAGTCAACTTTGGAAGCATTCAAACATCCAAGTAAGACTAGGCAACAGCCAGCCATGGAGCTCGGGTAAGGGCGATGAGGGTCTCACACTTGACTCTGAAAGCACAGAACGCCCGAGAAACAGGCTGGATGGAGTGGGTAGCTGAGGCAGAAAACGACCACTGTGGGAGGCGCTGGAAGCATTGCGCTGAACTTGTGAAACACATGCGTGGGGACTCATAAAGCATGATGAAAGCAACTTTAGATGGCAGCATTAAAGACACTTGGCAACCGATGGAGCAGTTCAGGAATCAAGACTGCTGGTGACTGAGTGTGAACTTCTCAGTCAGTGAGGATGAATCTTCTAGAACTTTCATGGTAAGAGCCGGCTGCAGCACACCTGCCATAGGTTCGCCAGCCCTGTCTTAGGACCTCTGTGGTTCTCAGGCTTATAGTACTTAAAAAAATGACACATTTGGTTTTGTAGACACATGGGAAGGGAATTAATCTGAGGGATGAAGATTGCCAGAGAGATCAGAAGAGGGAAAGAAAACCTGTCCCAGTGACATGTTCTACCTGGCTCACTCCGTGGTCTGTTGGCAACATCTAAGGGCTGGGAGAGTGCTCACAAACAGCCTTGATTATAAAGATCTGTGCACGCTGGCCCTGGTGACCTGGGTAGTGGCTGTTGGCTGAGCCCGAGTGGCTCTTCCTGGCAGCTTTGACACCACCTGCCCCCACTCCCGCGTTTCACTCTCGGGGCTCTGAGGGCGGTTGAGCTCCTAAGTTCTGGGAGTCCGCTGCTGGGGGTTCCATGGAACAGGAACACACATTTCCGTCAGAGACCCGGGAGTATCTGCAGTGGGGACCTGGGGAGGGATGTGTCCCCAGAACTGGCTGCCTGGTGGAAATTCTGGGACACTGGTAAAGGGATGCTTCCCAACAGCCCAAGCCTGTAACAGGATTGTGGGCAAGTGGGCGCTTCAGACGTGACATCTGCGGTGTAAGCCATTAAACACAGGTGCATGTGGAACTCAGAAAACTTTATTATTTTATCATGCCAAAAGTTGTTTATTTAAAATTCAATTTCCACTTGAGAAAAAGAGGCAAGAAATGACAGTTGGGGTCCGAGCCTGCTCCCGGAAAGGCTCCATGTCTGACAAAGCTCACACCACCCAGGAGACTGGTCGCTGGGGGTGCGTGGCCTTCTGTGGAATTCTCCAGTGCTTCCTTGCAGGACGCTGCTTGTGTCTTTAGTTGGTTATAGTTGGGGAAAAAACAACAGCAAAAAGAAATCCATCCTAAGACTTCTTAGAATGTTTCTGGTTTTACAACTACGGACCCTCAAAGATCTACCACCACTCAACCTAGAACACATATACTCCTGCTGGGAAATACCACTGGTGATGCTGCTTGCTGTGGTGGCATCAGCCCCTCGGGATGGCTGCAGCTTCTTGGTGGCATCTGATGATTGTGCAGGTGGGGAGCCATTCAGGAGCGCTTGGACTTGCTGCAAGTCGGGCACAGGAGCTGACCCTTGGTGACAATATATGCCCGGCCGCTCAGCAACTGCTCACAGCCCTCACAGACAAAGTGCTTCCGGTGCCAGGCCAGGTCTTCCACACGCTGGTAGTCCTCTGAGAATATGAGCTAGAGGGGGCAGAAAACACGAGTGACTCCATTTCTGCCACGGGTAGAGACACAAGTCTTGCCATGGGGGTTCATCCTACCCCCATCTTATTTTGGTCTTTGGAGGCCTTCATGGAAAAATCTGACATAACTTTAGGGCAGTCAGTAGGGTATTTGGTGAGGGTCATGGTTGCATCTTACCTTCTCAGATCAAAAAAAAAAAAAAATTCTCGGGTGTAGGTAGCTTTTGTTTACCTAGCATCTAAGATAGCTTTTTTCGAAAATCTAAAGGCCAGTTGTGTCTTGAGATGGAAGGACACAATCCAGTGAAGACAGCTTAGTAACAGGTAGGCTGTTGATGGTCAATCTTTAAGAGCAAAAACATGGAGTGTCCTTGGGCTTGGAGTAAAGTGACATTTTGGAATATTCACACAGTGAAAACCAAGGGGCTTAAGAAGAACAGGATAGCAAACTGGTCCGATTTTGGAGTCAAGAGCAATTGGCTATGAGTTTTCACTAGATATTTGTCAGCTTCAAGACTTTGGGCAAATTTAATCTTCCTGTGCCTCAGCTTCCGCATCTGTAGAATGGGGACACAAATACTTGCCACCCACAGGGTTTTAAGAGTGCAGGATGGGCTATTGCACATGAAATGCTTGGAACTGTGTCTGACCCAAAGACAGCCCCATGTAGTTACCGTGGACCTTTCTAAACTGCTTTTTTCTCAAATGTGAAATGGGCATTATGTTATTATGTCTCAAAAGGAGCACTGTGAGATATGCATGGCATCTTACACCCAAAGCATGGAGCTCATTAATAACCCTTAATAAATGATGGAAAATCCTGATAGCACCTACACTGTGGTCCCCTCAATACTGAGGTTATCACTGGATCACACAGTCACTAGGTAAGAGGATTCTGGGACCACTGTGGAGAAGGTGGCAGATGGTGAACTTCAGGACAGTGTGGAGCAGACATCCCTAACCTCTGCACGTGCTTCTGCCTCCAGACACACGCCGACACAGCCTACTACTATGCAGGCCCGATCTACTTAGAGATGCTTTTCACACACTCCCATATGAGGCCTGGGACCCCTTTCACAGCAACCACTATGGGGCATCCCATGGCCACACAGTACCACGATGTATTATGCTGCACCATGGCAAGACCAGCTGTAGCTGCCATCTGTTGGTCACTCGGGCAGGCCAGGGTCACACTTGTTCATCCACACAGGCTCTCACTTACCCTACTGGGCCCTCCCTAGGCCTCATTCCCACTACAGAAGCAGTGGCGCCAAGGCATAGGCACTGGTAACCACAGGGCTACAGACACAACTGCAGGGGTGAGCCAGGTGCACCCCCAGGACCTTCTGAGCACTTGTTCAGTGCCAGGCACTGTGCCAAGGCTGACTTGTCCGACCCATCGCAGGGCGCATGCCAGGGCACCAGCGTCAGTACCATTATGCAGATGGGAAGATGGAGGCTGAGGGGACCCAGGGAAGCACGCCTCAGTTTCCTAACCTGTGGAGCAGCGTGAAGGCTCCTACTCCCCCAGCCTTGCCCTCCGCCCTGCCCACCTCGTCGCAGCCGGAGCACCGGGGCCGCAGGCTCTCGCAGTAGTGGCGGCCACACCAGGGCGCACCATCCTTCCAGAAGTAGATGAGATCCACCAGCGGCTCGGAGCAGCGCACACACACGAAGCAGGCTGGGTGCCACTGTTTGCTGTAGCCGGCCCTGTCCGCATAGACCACTGGGCCGTCACTGGGAGCCGCGGCCTTGCAGAGCTCGCAGACCTGCATGGTGGGGAGGAGCACACGGATGCCAGTTTGCAGGGTGTCTTGGATGGGGATTTTAGCCCCAGCTCCATGGCACTATGCCCTATGTGCCTTTGTGCAAGTGGATGCACAGAGGACCCAAGAGTGGCCCTCATGTTGTCACCTACAAGGTAAGATAATGGGTTGTCTCCCTAATCAGTCTTTTGTGAGATCTCAGTGAAGTTTTCAGTTTATGCCACTGCCTCTCAAATGTCATGGTTCTCAAATATTCTCGAACATTCTGGAGACTCCCACAAAAACTTTGTTCATGTCGGTAACAGTGACTGCTATTTACTATAAGAGAAGCTAAAATTCAGAATGATTTAAATATTCATTAATTCACTTAATAATAACAACAAACACATAACATGATAACACAGATATTTTACTACTAAAAATAATGGTATTGAGGATAGTTCTATGGGGGAGCACATGCTTAGCATACATGAGGCCCTGGATTCAATCACCAGCAACACCTACATAAATGAGAAACTGGAAACACTATTTTTATTGTTGTTGTTTTTCGTCTTTTCAAGACAGGGTCACATTATGCTGTTCAGATTGGCCTTGAACTCACTTTGTAGGCCAGGCTGGCCTCTGACTTGCAATGATCATTCTGCCTCAGCCTCCCAAGTGCTGGGATCACAGGCATGTGCCACCACGCTGGCTGGACTTTAAAAAAATTTTTTTTTCCAGTACCCAGAATTGAACTCAGGATCTGGTACTCCCCAGGCAGGTGCTATGCCACTGAACTGTATCCCTGGCCCTAACACTGTATTTTTTTAAAACTAAAATTTTTAAGACCGCAGCTACTAAATAATGCAGATGATGCCAGGTACATGGATTGGACGGCTCAGTACTGTCATGATAGCAATTGCTCCCAAGCTGATTTACAGATCCAACGTTTTCCCCATAAAAATCCTAGCAGGCAAAAAACACAATAAAAAATTTTTAAAAATTACTTTATTGTTTTATAAGTCTTTCTGGTGACTTGCTTAAGACAGGGGTTTTCTTTTTTCTTTTTGTACCAGGGATCGAATTCATGACCCCGTGCTTGCCAGGCAGGTGCTTATATCACTGAGCTATATCCCCAGCCACAACAGTGGGTTTCATAACTCCTTCCGCATTCCACCTTTGCATTATGCCATTGGTGGAAAAACATTAATATCTGGCTTCACATTCATATATAGTTGGACAAGAAGAGAGGAGTATTTGAAAAGCCTTCCGAGATTCCTGTGAATATTCCACAAGTGGTAGCTTTTCCAAAGATAATGGCAATGTAGTATCTAAAATCATTAATAATAAGTAATCAACCTTTTGAGCTTGGTTATAATAAAACCCTTTGTCACCTTGTCCTTTGAATGAACCTTTTGCTCATGCACACTTTTTTAATCAGCTTTTAATTTTGAAAGGTTTTAGACTTACAGAAAAATTATAAAAGTGCAAAGAATGTTTACACATACCAGTTTTTTCTGTTCTGAATGTGTTATATTAACATGGTATTTTTGACGTGTTTCATTAACCAACATTGATATGTTATTAAGTAACATCCAGCTTTGCATATGCTTAGATTTTACCTCTTTCCCTTTTGCTAGTCCCACGTCTCACCCAGCATTCTATGTCCCACACAGTCATCCAGCTCCTAGGCTCCTCATAGAGCGGACAGCTCCTCACACTTTCCCTGTTTTTGGCACCTCTGCTGGCTCTGGGAGCGCTCATCTGGCACTCTATAATCTTCCTCAGCTGGAACCTGTGTGGTGTTATTGTGCTTCCACTGGGAGGAGAATCCCAGAAACAAGCTCCTCTTGGAGCACCTTATCAGGGTATTTGCTCTCCCCAGGACTCATCACCATTGGTGCTGACCAGTGTCCTCGGGTGGGGCTGGTGGCTGCTGCAGTGCTCATCAGGCCTCCCTTTCCCCTTCCCGTACTATCCTCTTTGGCAGGAAGACACCCCCAAGTAAGGAGGGCTCCATCAGTCTCCTGGAGGACAGGGTATCTGCATGAATTATTCAGGGTCCATTCAGGACTCTGACCTCACAGATCTCCCAGGGCTTTGGGAACAACCTACTCTTTGGGACTCAGCCAATCTTGACTGCCATTATTTTTTGCTGTCAGTGTGAAATGGGTGCACTTCCCCAAGGCCTCTCTGCTCCCTCCAGCCCTGTCTCCAGCTGGGTTTTGTCTGCAGGAATAATCCCACTGGCTGGCTCAGGAATCACGACACAGGGGAAGTCCCCTCAGGCTGCACCTTAGCCTGAGTTTTTCTTTTTCTTTTTGTTTTTTTGGTGCTGGAGATCAAACTCAGGACCTCGCGTTTGCCAAGTAGGCACTTCACGCTGAGCTAAATCCCATGAGTTTTGATAATGATGCTGTGGGGAAGCAGAGGGAGCCTGGGAGAACTGGAGAGTGGCAGGGCAAGGTTTCTCTGTCCCTTTCCCCAGCGGCAGCCAGAACTCTGGAATCTCCATCACTCACGCCTTCATTCATCCAGGCATCTTTATGACTTGCCTGTTTTCATCTGCTGAGGGACAGTGTTACTCCATGAAACCTCTTGAGCCACCTGAGTCCTCTGTCCCCAAATCCCCAGCGAGGAGGAGGCTCTTGTGCCTTTGGAGTTCATCTGTGTGCTGCACTGAACTTGGAACCCACACTCACTGCTAATACCTCTTACACAAATTCAAGTTACTTCTCCTTAGGGCTCTTTCTATATTACAGAATCCATTACTTTCCCTCTTGAAAATGTAAAACTGTGAGGCTCAGAAAGCTCCACAATTTACTCAATAGCACACAGCAGACAGGGGGTAGAGCCATGATTGGAGACTGACCCCAAAGCAGACTATTTCACAATGTGGCTTTCAGGTCTGAGGCCTCCCATGGAGTGAAATGTTTTCTTGCTCAAAGAACGCAATATTTGTCATTAGTAGACCTGGAGGGGTTTTAAAAGAAACATTCTGCTTACTTATATTTTGAGTTTTACAAATAGAAAATCTCATGGAAACTTGTTTTTCTTCTCCCTCCCCCACAATGGTACTGGAGGTTGAACCCAGGCCTACTGAATTACATCATCAGCCTGTTTTTTAAATTTATTTTTTGCTTTTGCTTTGAGACAGGGTCTTGCTAATTCACTCAGTTGCCCAGGCCAGGATCAAACTTGCCTGTGATCCTCCTGCCTCTGCCTTCCGAGTGCTAGGATTACAGCTGTGTACCACCAAGCCTGGCTTTGTTTTCTTTTACACAAAATGCCTATACGAGATCATCTGTTTTGGCTCTTGGCTCACAAGGCCTGAAATATTTACCACCTGAGCCTCTGCAGATATATTTGCTGACCTTGGCCTGCAGATGGTAATTTTAGCTTCCTAAGCACCAAAATAGAAAGTGATTGTTCTACCGTGTGAAGATGGGGAGGTCGACATCTGCAGCGTCCCCCAGAGGCCCATGTGTGGGAGGCTTGGCCTCCAGTCCACGTGCTGCTGGGAGGCGTGGAACCTGTAAGAGAGGGGCCCTGGTGGAAGGTGAGGCATTGCGGGGTGCTGGTCCCTTCCACCTGCTGTGCTTCCTGGCTGCTACAGAGTGAGCAGCTCTGCCACACAGCCGCTTCAGCCATGCTGTCCTGGGCCACCACAGGCCCAAAGCAATGGGGACAGTGACCATGGACTGCAGCCTTGAAAACTGCAAGCCAAACGAAGCTTCTTTCTTTATAGTTATCTTGGGTATTTGCCACAGTAATCAAAAGCTAATATAGACTGAAACAGTATTTTTAACTTACATGCTTTAACATGCCCTTAATATACTTAGTATTACTTAAAATACTCTTGTATACCAAAGAAGAGATAATTAAAATGCTATAAATTAGGGGAGAAAAATCCCTGAATGACAAAGAATGCCTAGGTGCTGCTTGGCAGCATCTGGGACACAGATGAGTATGGTCAGTGGGGAAGGACCCTGAGCTAGCTCCCCCCTGCCTTCCAGGACCCCTGAGAACAGGCTAGATTGGGGCTTTGGTGCTGCCACTGAGGATGGGTGGCACTGTCCCTCACCTACAGACTGTGTTTCTTCCCCTCCGTATGCCTAGAACCCACCGAGTCTAAACCAACAATAAGTGATGGCCCGGCATCTGTCCATCAGCAGAGCTGGGAACTGTGAGCCATTCGGCAAAGCCTGCTTGAGTACAAGTGAGCTTTCTGTCTGGCTGGCTCTGAGATTCATGGAACGAGACTTCCAGCCCCTTTCCACTCACACAGAAGCCACGCACTGTCGCTCCATGGACTACACCCTGCCTGGTTGCAACAGTGCAGCCCTCTCTACACTGTCAGATGCTGCCGAGTTTGGAAGTAGAGGAAATGGAGGGATGAAAATGTACCTTGACAAATCTGGGGAACAGGGATGGCACCTACCCACGGACAGAAGGGAGTGGGGAGATGAGGTGAGAAAGGCAGCTTCAGCGATGGCAGAAGTGTGAGTCCACACCGGGAGTTAGAGCTTCACGCTGCGGAAGCAGAGAGCCACTGTGGATTGCTGAGGTGAGGAGTTTGGAGCTGCAGGGAGTTAAGTGGTGGCGGTGTGGAGGGAGAATGGTTTGCTTCGTGCAGCTTGGTCCCAGCCGCGGTCTGAAGATGCTCTGTCAAGTCCCTCCCTGATGAATGTATCTTTTTGCCTGCATCTTGGCCCTGTGCCCTGTGGCTGGCTCAGGAAGTGAGCCCTGTGGTCACGTCTCCGCAACCAATATTCTCTTCTTACCACAGACATCCTCATAGTCTAGCAACTGCAGGCTCAGAGAGGCTCAATCACAGTCCTGAGATGAGGCCTGGGTTTCTTCCCTGACAGCACACATGGCCTGGCAGAGCTCAGGCCTCCCATTCCTGAGCTTTATTCACACTTTCTCTCTCTCCAGGTCAAGCCAGAGGCTCCCACACAAGTGGGCTCCCTGCCCACATGCCCTGGACCCAGGACACCCAGCCTTGGGCTTGGAGCACCTGCCCTTGCCCTCTGACCTGCACCCTCTAGGACCAGTGAAGGGCTGCAGCCTGCCTCAGCCTTGCAGAACCCTTTACATACATTCCGACTCCTCCCCCTCAGGGCACTGGCATCGGAAGTTCCCCATAGGAGGAACTGGGAGGCTGGGGAGGTTGGGGCCCAAGCTCTGAGGCTGTGGCTGTAGATTGCTAAAAATAAAGAAACAGAGCCTAAAAGCTCTGCAAAAATCATACCACCGGTTTGACTCAGTTACCACAATGCCCCACTTGATTCCTGGAATGTTTAAACCTGAGCTGGCTTTGAGAAAGCTCAGTGTGACTATTCCCATAGTCCTTCCTCTACTAAGGAGGCATCCAGACAGGCATCGAAAAGGGCAATTCATCCTTATAGAGCTGCTGACTCTTGTCCAAGTCTCTCAAATCTGAATTCTCATAAGAGAATCTCCCACATTTGCCATGTTAACTATTCACACACTTCAGGGTGGGTGTAGCACTCACAAAATCTCCTTGCCCTCCTCTGCACGGGATGAGGATATTTACAAAGTAAGACCTCTGGTCTCTCAGTTAAACTTCTAAACTTCTCAGGTTGACACAGTGAATCAACCATAACACCTCTCCCTTGGGTTCTGTCTTTCAGTCCACAACCCTGGGGAACCTGGAGCAGACAGAGAGGAAGTCCTACTACCCTGATGCTTCATGCTGGGGCAATCACATGGAGCAGCCACGGGGCGGGGAGGTGCAGACCACATCTCGGAGGGAGAAGAAGGAGGAAGCTCCTCCCCATACCAGTGATGGTTTGGGGATAGTCCCATAATTCTTATTAAAAGACCTGAAATGAAAGATTATGAATTTTCTGTGCCTGGAGCCTTTGTGACAAGTAAAAAACTGCTTTGAGCCAGCTGTGGGATAGACTATATCCATCTGCCTCCAGAGCTAAGCCCCAGCAGGGACGTGGGGTTCCCGCAGTTGTGATGCTTTGAAATCATGTTGGCAAAGCCTTGAGGACTCTTCTCACCAACACAGAGCTTAGCTCCTTTCCCTTGAGTATGGTCCCAGCTTAGGGACTTGATTCTACAGGGTAGCATATCGCAGGAGTGGTGCTGTGAATCCTGGGTGGTCAGAAAGCCACCAAGATGCTTCTTGATTTAAAACAGGGTTAGGGCCTGAGAAACCTCAGATACTGTGCAGCTCCCTAGCTCAGCTCCATGATGCACTGAGGAGCAATGGCTGTCCACTCTCAGGACTGACTAGGAGCCGTGGTTCCTGGCTGCTACCCTGCTCATGAAAGAAAACTATGCCCATGGCTGGCCCAGGAAGACACCCCCATTTAAAACTCAGTTTCTCCTGGAATGCACAACATTTTTTGCAACATTGTAGACATGAAAAATCTTAAGAAGAGCCACTGTAAGTCAGGGACTATTGGACCATCTTTTGTCTGGTTACTTTTCTCTCATTGCTGGGACAAAATACCCAAAACCCAAAATGAAGGCAGGAAAGGTTTATTTAGCTCACTGTTTGTGGAGGTTTCAGTCCATAATCAGCTGGCTCCTAGTCAGGGTGGCAGGCACCAGGGCAATGCTTCAAGACAGCAGTCAGAGCAAAAGGGGAGAGAAAGCAAGCCTCTTTTCCTCCTTTATATTGTATGTAGGCCACCCCCTCCTTTCAGGGTGGGTGTAGCACTCACAAAATCTCCTTGCCCTCCTCTGCACAGGATGAGGATATTTACAAAGTAAGACCTCTGGTCTCTCAGTTAAACTTCTAAACTTCTCAGGTTGACACAGTGAATCAACCATAACACCTCTCCCTTGGGTTCTGTCTTTCAGTCCACAACCCTGGGGAACCTGGAGCAGACAGAGAGGAAGTCCTACTACCCTGATGCTTCATGCTGGG
>PVJX010021225.1:0-32197 GCA_004027295.1 Dolichotis patagonum
TCTCATCTGCTACATTTTTCCCATTGTGCTTTGTATTGTAAAGAACTACATTTCCCAAGCATCTCTGCTGTCTGGCTACCAGATAAGTACTGCCATGAAAGACACTGGGGGAGATTAAAGGTGGGAAAAGGAAAAGAGACCAAGACATTTTCAGTTTGCTTTGCTTTCTGGAAGCCTCTCCTCCAATTTTCTAGTTTCTTCCCTCTATATTGCCAGCTCCTTTAAGCATCCTGGTTTTAAATTTAGCTCCCAGAGGTGACTCCAGCTTCTGTGTTCTGACAATACTGCTATCTTGTTCTACAGTCTTATGGATGCCGATGGCTTCTTCTTTTACTGATTTCTGGGTGGTCTCACCATCACATCTGGTTTCCTCATTCTGACTCGCCTTGTAAGAGAGGTAGTGTTTTCTGTTTTGGCACCTGAACACTGACTGAGACACTTAATCACTGTACCTGAATGAGGTGGTAGAGAGTAATATCGGGTGGCAGCACACTAGGAGCAGTGCACTGTGGGAAGAGAGCAGTTTTCAACTTTGGGTAAGGAGCTAAGGCCATCCTCAGTAGTTGGGAATCCACTTTCTTTAAACAGTTCTCATTTTCTTCACTCTGAACAACCTAGGTATAAGATACATAACAGATGTAGAATAACATTTTTCTTGTCTCAAAACTTCTACCTCTTTTTCACAAGAACCCTGTGAAAAGATTAGCTTGAGAGAGTACGCAGCAGTGAAAAAAGCACTGTTAAAAATAGTCATAGGTTAAATAATAGTAACAGTTCTAGTTACAGTTCTAAGACAAATTAGCTGTTTGACCTTGAATCAGATATTTAATACCAGGCTTGATATTTCTTCATTTACAATACTAAAAGTTGAACTACATTAGTTGTATTCAAATTATATGTTGTTTGCAAAAAGTTCTAGTATTACACTGCTTAAAATATTTAAATTCAATATTAAATAGTAAATACTTTAAAAGATTTGAAAACTACTAGAGTAGATGACTCCCAGGTCCCTCCTCCTTAGCTCTGAAGTTATTCTATTCTATGACTCTAATTTCTGAGAGATGATCAAAAAGAGGAGCAAATAACTTAGCCACAGAAGTATACTGCAATATCTAAAAGAGACAGTAGTAAATTAAGCTAGAATCTGTAAGAAACTCAAAGTTATTATATGTTTAACAGCAGTTAGTTTCCTCTGAGCAGGCATACCATACTCAAAAAGCAAGAATAAGCAAATTTCCACTATGTCCTTCAAAACAGCTTGTATGAGTAGCTAAAGATTATGCACTAATTAATTTTTAACTCCCTAAACGGTCAACTAGTAGAAAATAATTCCCAAGCCACAAATCTAAAATATACCTACTGCCAGAAGCAATTGGACTCTGATTTTATTCTATAAACAAACCTGGAGTTATTAAAAAAAATACTAATAGGAAACAATCAGCTCTGCACAACACATTAGTTATGTAAGTTAAGATATACAAAACTTAAAAATCTATCCATTTTGTGTTCTTTAATAAAAAATTTAAAAGTGGTTGTATTTAATATCAGTGGCGATCCAGACAACCCATAGACATTCCCACTAAATTTAAAATCATTCCTATTTTGCCATAATAGGTAAAAGCATTGTCCACACCTGGCTGGCACCCCCAGGAGCATACATTGTAGTAGCAAGGGCCAGGAGGGTATGTCCTTCCAACAGCATACTGCTTACACTGGCCTGATTGGTGGGAATCAAAATCTGAGCATTTGCGAGGCTAGCCTGGAAGATCAGTTTGGGATCTGGAAGATAAATGGGTACAGTTTGCTCCTTAACAGGGGTTAATACTAAGTTAAGACGTACATAATTCAGAGGGAAAAGTATAAATTTAAAATCTACCCATAGTGAGGAAAATTTTCTCTAAGTTTAAGCAATAGAAAGGAAAAAAAGGAAAGATCTGTCTACATAAAAGTAAAAATTTCAGACAAAGAAAACTAGAAGGTAACAATGAACTAGGGAGAGAAATTACAACAAATAATCAAAGACTCAATGCCCTCAACAAAGAGTTTATACAAATCAATGCCAAAAACACTTGACTCAGGGCTGGGGATTTAGCTCAGCGGCATAAGCGTCTGCCTTGCAAGCACGTGGTTGTGAGTTTGATCCCCAGTACCACCCCCCGCCAAAACAAACACTTGACTCTAACCGGTAAAAGTATAAAACAGTTTACAAAGAAAATATACATGCCTAAGAAAGATATATAGTCCACTAGCAATACACAAGTGAAAATCAAATAAGTAGGTATCATCTATATCAAATCAGCAATAACTGAAAATAGTAACCTTAAGTATTATAACTGGCCAGGATGAGCAGAGACTGAGAGTTACAGATAAAACACTACAACCTCACTGGAAAGCAATATGGTCTTGCGACAAGAACCTTCAAAACATGTACAGCCTTTGACTCAGTAACTTTATTTCCGGAAACCTACCTTTAGGAATTAATCTGAAATAAGGGCGAGGATTTTCTGTTAAAATATATTTAAGTGGTGCGTGCTTGTAATCCCAGCATTTGGGAGGCTTTCCTGTAACTCTGGGACAAGTCCTTAGAGGTACCAGGGCTATTCTGTCTGATTATAACCAGAACAAGGCTCTACGTCAGCATCTTCACTACAGAGGACACAACAATTCTGCATATACCATGGATTTCTTTTAATGTCATTTGCTTATCGGAAACTCAGGGCTAGGGGTGTAGCTCCATGGTAGAGTCCCTGCCTGGAACATGCAAGGTTCTGTTTGGTTGGATCTCCAGCACTGCTTGCATGAATGAATAAAAGAATGATTCAGAGCAAGCACCACTTGCTCATGTAAAAGAGGAGTTCCTCTGCATGAGAACAGGAATTCAGCCTGTGATAACCTGGCAGGATGCTGGAAACACAAAGACAATGAAGCCTGAGGTGGAAGTGGGAGAAGGGGAGAAGTTGACATAAGTTCTCCACTGTAAGTCTAGGTTTCACAGCAGGCAAGAGACTAACATTTTTGGTTTTCTGCTTAAGGAAAGTATGGTCTTGGATTACAGTCAGATATCTGACCACCATCAAATGATTGTACTTAAGCAAGTTCATAAATTAAACACCATTTAACAGACCACTTATTTATCCAAACATTTTTATATTTAATAACGTACACCCTTACCTGACAAATTACTGGAAACTTGTCGACACTGAACTAAAAATTCAAACCAAGGGTGAGCTTCGTATAATTCTTTCTTTTCCAAAAAAGGACAATTTTCAGGACTGAGTCTGTATTAAAATATAAAGCCTCTCTCTTTAACATATAATACAGGTAAGATAGTTATAAGCATTCTTTGGGTGAAAACTAGCATCAGAAAAAAGAATTCTGGAATTACAAAGTGAACATAACAACATACTCCCATTCTTAATGCTATAGTACCTTTCATGTTCTATATGGCCTGGAAATGGAGCAATTCTAGACAGATTTAGACATGACATTTCTTATCATCATGATGAAATTTTACGAACTCTGTAAAAAATTAAGTTACCTTATATTTTACCTTTTTAATAGTACAAACTTTTTAGTATTTTCAAATTTAAGAGATTCTTTAAAAACCTTTATACAGCTACAGAGAGACTGGAACTGAGGAGTGAATGCTCAGAATAGATACTTTACAACATGATTTTAATTTGTTCTCTTGTCATAGTAGCTTTGGAGAAACAGTCCTACATCTAAGCCTTGATGATATGAACTAGAAATACAGTCTTTGTGCAAACTCTTAGCCTTTACTACACAAAATTTAAAAAGTTCTCTAACAGGGCAGAATTTGGGCTCTGGAATCAAAGTAAGCAGAATCTGGCTGTGTCACTTATTTGCTGCGTGCCTTAGACTTAAGTCTTTCTCAATGCCTCAGTTACTTCATCTATGAAAGAGAGATGAAGTCACCACTCTACAGAGATCTTCTGAAGATTAAGTCAGTTAATGCATGAAAGGCACTTAGTCTAGTGCTTAGACCTGTAGAAGCACTGATACAGTCCAGACTATGTTTGTTGTTGCCACTACTAACTCAACAGCAATCAACAGTGGCCCCAAACAGGATTCTGAAGGTTGACATTAGATATGTAGGGATAGACAGCTATCTATAAAAATGTTTTAGAGCTTATCTAATATATTCTGAAGCAACTATAAAATCAAAGCTGCTTAGCATTCTTCAAAATAGAATATCACAGAACTCTAAGTGAACTTTTATAATCTTCCTCTCTTTCAAACTTTTAAAAGTATACCTTTCATTTTATTCTCAAGTTATTTAAAAAGTTAACAGAGAGATTATAAAATTAATATCACCAAAAAACCATATATGCATTTAGTTGAATGTGGCATGGAACTAAAAGACTTCTCATGTGCATGGGTAGGAGAACCTACTTCAAAGAGCATGATTTCTCATATGAATGCATATTATTCTCCTAAACATCAGCTTATAAGCAGTGCACAAAGAGGCAGTGTGAAAAGTCAATTCTCAGTACTTACTTGTGGTAGTCAAGATAGACATAAAGAAGATGCTGCAGACCATGTTCTAAGCAGTAGAGAATGAAGTGAGAATGGAAATCCCAGCCTGCTTTGGTCTTGTAGTTTTGAACTGGGAGGTTATCTTGTATTACACCGCCAATTCGACTCAGTCGTAGGAGGAAGAGTTCAAAGTTTTCAAGTTCAGATGCAAGAAAAATCCCATTCCTATTGGCAAGTTAGAACGTTGTTAGGTTCAGAGTAGGCTAAATCATTTTCATTGTCTGTCTCAACTACTTAAAAAATAAATATTTGGGGCTGGGGAGTTAGCTCAGTGGCACAGTGTCTGCCTGGCAAGCACAAGGTCCTGAGTTCAATTCTTAGTACCAAAAATAAAAAAAATAAATATTTAAAAATTAAGCCCACCAATTCTTACTCCATAAATTCTACATAAAGTTTTCCATAAAGATTTGTATACCCATATAGTAAAGATTAAATACTGTTTCAGCTTATCTTCGATATATCAAAAACCTAAGCTATCTCTCCATTTTTTTGTCTGTTTTTGTTTGGAACCATACAACCCACTGTGGCCAAGAGTGGTTAGCTCTTGAAGCTGAATGCTCTGATCACTGAGAAATTCACTAAAATAGTCAAATGAAATCCCTAGAAAGTTAGAATAATTTAAATATACCAACTACTAAATAGGAATTTGCACTTAAATATTACTTTTTAAAAATTTATTGATAAACACATATATCCATTACAAAGAAGTATACAAAAATGAGTTTAAAGAAACCATGTGACTACCACCCAAATTATAGTTAGTTGTCATTGTTATGTAGTATGCCATTGCACAATTACAGAACATTTACTACAGTGGAAAGAACAGTGAATAGAATATTAAAAATTCAAGTCTGTATGTAATTGATGTGGGTAAACTATTCAATTTCTCCGGGTTTGATTTGTCACATCTGTAAACTGGGTAGGACAACAAAACATAAATATATCCCAACAAGCACAAGCAGAAAATAATACATATAGAACAAGATGAAGGGCCGGGGATATAGCTCAGGGGCACAGCATCTGCCTGGCAAGCACAAGGTTGTGAGTTCAATCCCCAGTACCAAAATAAGAATAAGAAACTTATTAACCTTCTTTATCAAGAGCTATTTTCCCTCTCACTATCTCTGAATCCAGCAGTCTTTTGAAGTTCAAAGCTATACACAGCACATGAATGCAGGGTAATATGGAGGAAGAGTGGGTACAATTATAGGACACCAAGGGATTCTCCTCAGCTCTGGTCACTTGTTCTTTACAGCCCTACCTACAACAGTCCTACATAAAATATTTTGGCAAGAACCTACACCTACATTTGAGAGCCTATTCAGTCTAACATACCATTCCGTAAACAGAGTGCACGATAATGTCCTTTAAATTGTAACAGCCGGGCGTAGTGGTGCACACCTGTAACCCCAGCACTCAGGAGGCTGAGGCAGGATCATCAAAAGTTTGAGGCCAAACTGGGCTACATAAGCAAGTTCAAGGCCAGCTTGCACTACATAGTGAGACTTTATCTCAAACAAAACAAAACAAACAACAAATATATATATACACACATACACACACACAACATGAAACAATACTGCACTGGATTAAGGCATCACAAAGGAAAAAATAATACCACTAGATACTCGTGTGTATGTTTATGTGAGTGTGATATATACATATACGTATCTCCCCCCCCCCCCCGTTTCTTTGTAGCACTGGGGACTGAACACAGGGCCTCGAGCATGCTAGGTAAATGCTCCACCATGACTTACGTCTCCTGTCCCTTCACCATTTTTACTGTTCTGCCCTTTACTCCTTCTACACTTCTACTGGAGATTAATTCAAATTTCAGTACCTGGCTAGCTTATCTAAAATTGCATTCTTCATGTAGCTGTTGCAGCAAGTATTCTGATCGATAACATCAATAGTCAGAGGGGGCCATTTGTTCTGCTGAGGAGACACATAATTCTTCTGGGTCTGAAATTCTCCAATCCACAAGGTAATGCTTAACCAATCATGGTGAGCTGTTAGGTATCTCCAGAGGGTTTCAGGGGAACATGATTTATAATCTATACAAAGAATAAAATACATTTTAAAATGGCAATGAATTATGACTGGCATGAAACACTGATTAATATAAATATAATTATAACTGAATAATATATAAACAATCTGGATAAACACATTTATATAAGAATGATTCAAGTTATTTGCTTCTTTTATGATTTTCCTCTTTTGCACTGTTCATTTACAGTCAATACTACAGTGAGGGGAAATGCTAAATGGTACATCTGATTACTAACAATTAAAATGAAATAAATGCATTTCACTTGTCTGTTCAACCTTCTTTTCTTCTCCTTCCTTTAATATAAAAAGCTGGCTATAATAGTATACATGAATTTGATGCTCTGAATTACAACTGTTCATTACTGCTATTCTCCAGAGTCCTGATATGATACAGATCCCCAATTTACACAAGAAGAAACTGAAAAACTATTTGGAAAAACAAAGAACGTGACTTGAAATCTAAAATAAAAACACTGGGTCTTGAAATCTCAAGTCACTGAACCATATAACTTTTTTCCTTTCACTATTATATTGCAAAGCCATCACAGATACCTTCAGACAAGCAAGAAGTCTTACTGCAATGACTTGCATTTTAAGGATAATTAGTGTTTTCCCATCAAAAGAATTCTAGGGCTGGTAGCACAAGTCTGTGATTCCAGCAATTGGGAGGCTGAGGCAGGAGGACTGCTTTAAATTCTAGGCCAGCCTGGGCTACGTAGCAAGACACTATCTCAAACACACACACACACACACAACCAAGGAATTCTAAAATAGAAATGCCAAGTATTCAAATATCAACACTATTCTAATCCTCATTCATGTGAGCTCTCTTACACTTACCTTCTGGGCTTATCCTGGGGAGAAGGATGTATTCTTGTGTTGGCTGATCCCACCACTGAGCCCAGTTTAATGCAATTTTATGTTTATTAAACTCATCTTTATGATCACAGTTGAGGAATGAGTCCAAAACGGATTTGTACTTGAAAAATTCTTGTTCCTTTATCCAATACCTAAAAATCCATGATATATATAAACATATAAAGTGTACGTATATATATAAAATATATATATGTATAAATTTTTTTTTTTAACTTTTGAAAGAAAAAGACCATTGCTTTTTATCTGCTAGTTCTATTCTTTTGGGGAGGACACAACTTTGATTATGATTATGCATATACTAAAGTGACAGGAAATTTCTAAGTCTCTTCTGTATGATACAAGTTTTATTTTCCTGGGTAAATAGGCTTAGTTCCGCATAAGAAAACCATGGACATAACTGGGTTTTTTTTCTTCTTTTTTTTGAGTACTGGGGATCAAATTCAGGACCTTGCACTTGCCAGGCAGGCGCTTATGCTGCTGAGCTACATCCCCAGCCACACACATAACTGTTACAAACTAAACATTATCCACAATATTCTTCCAATATGATCAAAAGGGGATAATGAAACTACCTGGGAAAGGTCTGGATCTGCATCTTTTCTTGGAAGTCTCCCAAATAAAACTTTTCAACTCGATGCACGAAGTCTATAGTTCTTTTCTCTTTTTCAGAAAGATAATTTTTTTCTTTTAAAAGTTCAACCTTGAATTTAAAAAAAGCAGTGATCTCAAGTCATGAGGATAACAAGTCATGAGGTCAAATGCCACTTAAGAATTATATTCTGGAGCCAGAGCTGCATTTTCTTTCCTATGTGTGAGGGGTGTTTGATTCCCAGAACAGCAAAACAAACAAACAAACAAACAAGCAAAAAACAGTATTCTGAACTTCTGAGTTAATGAATATTCAAATTTTATTTTGTCATATATGTTAATCATTTAAAAAGAAGACAAGATGATCATATATTTACTTACTAGATTATTAGTTGAAACTTGGTTTTGAAATTTTCCTTCCAAATTTTTAACTATGGCTTTCTAAAAAAATGTAAGTTACATAGTCTCACCTGTACCTACCAAAAAGTTCCGAATATCTTTATCAGTTGTATAGAAGCATATCTTGAGCAGCTGGTCTTTAACATCAAAGCCCTATAATAAGCCGAGAAAACCAAAAAAGTCTTAGATTTTATAACTGCTCTGATATAAATATGTCAGATACAGATGTACTTTATTACAGAAATGTATCTGATTAGAGCACCATTTTCTGCTCTTACAAACATTCATTTTCTGTATTTTTTTACATTTCTTATATATATTTACCGCCTACCCTTAAGGTTGGGCGAGATGATAACGATGAAGACTGCAACAGTCAACATAAACAACTCCTTATATAGTTTCACTTCTCTGCAGTTCCACAAGGAACACAGGCAAGACCCCAACCATGCAGATTAGGGGAGATTTCAGGTTAGTCCAGAGGCCTAAATCCTAAGACTTTCATTCTCAGATGAAGTAAAACCATGGAACATAAAACCCCAGGCAAAGGCATAATTCAGTAGAACTTTCAAATGACCTGTATGAGGTTACATGAACAACACAGAATGTCCTTCAATAAATGATGAGACTCTGTATATGCACTGATACGTGTGAAGTCAAAAGATACTATCTCCTTCTAAAGCAAAATACCAGACCTAACAGACAGGGGATGATGGAAAGTCCATTTTAAAAATCTCATGAAGAGACATGAAAACAACCTACATGTTTTTCAATAAATGACTGTATAGAGAAAATGTGATATGTATGTATTCAATGAAGCATTTGCCTTAAAAAGAAGTAAATCCTTCCCAGCTACGGAGGCAGGAGTACTAGAAGTTTGACCCCAACATGAGCAACTTCACTGAGACCCAGTCTCAAAAGAAAATTAGGAATGGGCTGGGAGTATTGCTTAGTGGTGAGTACTTGCTTATTAGCATGTGTGAAGTTTGGGTTCAATCTTCAATACCAAGAAAAAGAAAAAGAAAAAAAAAGCCCACTATCTAAAAGGTACCTAAAAGGTACTGGAGAGGCAGATATAGTTCAGTGGGAAAGAGAATCTTGACATTTGCCACAATGGAGACAAGCCCAGAGGACATTATGCTAAGTGAAATAAAGCAGATACAAAAGACAAATACTGCACACCTACCTATGGAATTTTAAAAAGAAAAAATTAACTGATAAAAACAGAAGACAGAATGGTAGAACTGGGGGCTTAAATCAGACAAATAGGTTACACTACTTACCATATTCTTCAAAAGCTCCGAAGCTTCCTTTATATTGTTCTTTTTTAAATTGACAAAGACCAAATCTAGGCCTATCTTAATCAATTCCTCAAGACTTTGAGCAGAATGATTAGTCATCCTGAAGAAGGCCTGTGCCTCTGGTATTTTATTGTTTAAAATGGCACTGGCAATAACTTCCTAGGAAAAGGAAGAAAAATAGTCACATTGTAAGTTCCTTTTTATTTTGCTACCAAGATTATCAACACAGGACTTTACCGAACACCTACAAAAATCTATTAGATTTGGAGCTCGGTGTAGGGTATACGAAGCTGACCAAAACAGGTCCTACTCTCCAAGTCCTTGCAATTGAGTGGAGGATGTACACGTAAAGCACTGATTATAGCGCTGACTGGTAAGGGCTGTGATAAAAGAATCCCAAGATGCTAAAGGGGAGTCCAAAAGAGGTTCACTTACATAAGAGGGGTTACAACAACAACAAAAAACCAGAAAGTGTTCTACATATACACAGAAAAAAGGAGATACGTGTTCCAAAAAGCAGGAATATTATGTGTGGAGCCTTTAAGGAATCCTACTTTATTCAATATAACTGAAAGAAAAGCTGAAGAGAACAGCAAATGAAACCTGAAGTCCTTAAAATGCAGGAAATCATATTTTGTGTTATGACACATTTTCTTTTTAGGAAAAATACTTGAAAAACAATGTGAAAGATAAAATGAAAGCAGTTCAAGGTCAAGGTACTGAAGTATTAGGTTACTGCCGTAATCCAAGTGAGAAGAAACAAAGACCTGAATTAAAATCCTACTCCAAAGATAACAGAAAGGGGTCATTCCTGACTTGGGCCTCAAACACTAGTTTATAGAGGGATCTATAAACCTTTTAAACAGCATACAAAATTTTGTGTGTTACACACACAGATTCACATACATACTTTTGGAAACAGGATCCACAGCTTTTATCAAAATGAACTATAAATTCCTGCCACCAGAAGAAGTTAAAAATCAGTGACTCTAAATAGAGTGGAGCATCATGGATAGTGGACAACACGAAAAGGGTGAAAACAGCAGGAAGAGAACCTTTTGAAGGAAACAGAACAAGCAGTCAAAAAAAAAAAAAAAAAAAAGGGGACAGTAGGTCATGGTGGCACCTGCCTAAATTCCAGCACTCAGGAGGCTGAGGCAGGAGGGCTGCATTGATTTTTGAGGCCAACCTGAATCACATAGTGAGTTCAAATCCAGCCTAAATGCTATAGTGAAACTTTGTCTCCAACAAACAACAGCAGGAAAAACAGGTCATTTCTGATAAGAGATACAGAAAAAATGGTCACACTAGGTACTTCCCTGTCTTCCACCCCAAAATAGTCCTGAGGACCTGGCAGTAGTCAACCTTTTCTCTTTCACTCTCTATTGATCCTTTATCACCTACATTAAGTAATTTTGGCTTTTGTCTTTCCAATATTCCTACTGTCCATGTGGATGATGGGATTCTTCAGTTCCTAAGTCTTAGGGTAGCACATTGAGTTGTATTAACTTCTATTGTGAAAAGAAAGGCAAATAAATAGACATAGAAAACTTAACTGCAAAATGGGTTAGCATTTTAGATAGCAATCAAGTCAAGCCCACTTCCAAGCAACCAAATTGTAAAATAGAAATCTGCTGAGATCTAATCACAGGAGCAACTCAGGTGATTCAGTGGCCAGGTAGAATGGGGGGGTCCTGGGTTCCAGGCCCAAACCACTAAGGGAACAGGTGAGGGAGAAGCCACCTCAAGAGGTGGGTGTTTGCTTTGGGGTCCAAGTGTATAGACTTTTCCGGCACTGAGAAGAAGCCTGTCTTCATTTTGAATCAAATGATCAGTTAGTAGATAATGAATCTGAAGTAACGTCCAGAGATGTCAAAATCTATAAAACCTAAAACCCTTGCCAAAGATTCTGAATCACAAGAATACAGACTCTGAATTCTATTTTTTTTATTGTTTTCTCAGAGGCTTTGGATCTGGCAAGTAAAAGTAGTATGATAATTGCTTATATTTACCTCGACGCTGAGCTTCTCCCAAACAGCAGTCTCCTTTACTGTGGAGATATTTTCAATTACATCACATTCATCCATAGCATCTGCTAACTTCCAAGGAAACTTTATCATGAAAGTTCGAAGCTCATTAATGTAGCTGGTCAAAATGTTCACTCCTTTCTGAAGATGCTCATCTAGCTCTACGGGAAATTGGAAACGCCAATGTGCCAGTTCGTATGTGAGTGTGCATATAAAGAAGGGAAGAGAGAGACAGAAAGAACGTGCCATGACGGGTTATAGTTACGAAGAATTCTAAAGAGTGTCAAAATTCAAAATGGTTACTTTCAAATTTCAAACAAGATGTTTGAAGCTCATTCTATTCATAGGTAGTAGCATTTTCATGTAGTCTTTTTCACAGTTAGTCCTGGGTCTTTCTGCCAAGTTTCCTAGTGTCAAAACCCATTTCATTCAACTGCACATTTACTTTAGTCAACATCAGTACCCCACTGGCTTAAGCTCTTTCATGCCAAAGCAACATTTGTGGGGCTGTTCAGACAGAGGAATGGTAGCACAGGCCTCTTCGCTGCTGCTGTTCTTACCTTCAGTGTAAATAAAAAGCTCCTTTATTTGTTTGTTAAGGAAAGACAGAGTGAGAGTAAGCAACTGTTCTGAAAAGTGTTTGCTTTGGGTTTCAGAATAATTTTCTTTAATTGCTGAGCAAAGTAAATCCAATGCTGGTGTCAGCTCTTCGACATCTGAGAAAGAACCAAAGACATCAACATGAACACTAGATGACTCCCCACAAAATTAACATATCCAAAAATACCATCTTGTGTTATGTATAAACAAGGACCAATGTCTTATCTTCACAAAGCTCACACAACTTTTATGAAGGCTTATCACCTACAAACCTTAATGATTCCAGTTACTAATAGTTATTACTTACTAGTTTTATTGATTGCTTGTGACCGGGTCTTGCTGTATGGCCCAGGCTAGGCATGAATGTGTGATCCTCTTGCCTCAGCCTCCTAAGTAGCTGAGATTACATGCACGCACCACCAAGTTTAGCTACTGATATTATTAACTATGGTTCTGCTGAGCACCTACATCTTAAGTATTATATGTGGTGTCTTCAAACACTATTTATCGCATGTGTACCTTTCAACAGAGAGGTAAGTGTTATTTTTGCTTTCCATAGTGAGGAAACTGAGGGTAAAGAGGACAGGTAACTTGCCCCAGCTAATTTGGAAAGTAGGTGGCGAATCTGCAATTTGAACTTGAACCTGTCAGTGCAAAGACACTTACTTAAAAATTCAGGTGATGGAAGTGTGCGGCACCCCCATAACATCCTCTGTTTGCAACTGAAAGCTCTTCTGTATCACCACACTGGGCCTCCCTGAAAACCGCATCTATGTGAGGGAGAATTACGGGAAACAGGGGCTTTCCCCATGAGAGTTGGTAAAACTGATTCCCATGCTTCTTATTCCAGACCTGTTCCCACTTTTAGAGCACAGCAGGGTAGGTAAGAGTAGAGTGAAGAGGGATCATGGACCACCAAATAGCAGAAGTGAATAATGACCACACAACTGCAAATGGATCCAGTACCACTCGCTACCACAAACTAGGTCTTTCCTATACATTTCAAGATTTAAAAGGATTGAGGAACACTACAAGTAAACAGAGGAGAAGGCCAGGCATGGTGGTGCACGCCTGTAATCCCAGCACTTGGGAGGCTGAGGCAGGAGGATCACAGTGAGTCTGAGGCCGATGTGGGCTACCTAGTGAGTCCAAAGGCAGCCTGAACTACACGGTGAGGCTCTGTCTCCAAAAAAGGAAGAAAGAAACAAAGAAAGACAGACAAACTAAACTGCAGTCAAAGAGGGTGAAGAAGCATTAGGGGTATCAAGTCTGTGTAGACAAAGTACTTGCCTATCAGGCCCCAGGCCCCAGGTTTGAACCTTGGCATGAGAGAAAAGAGAAAAAAAGGAAGAGGAAGAACAGGAAGACAAAAGAAGGAAAAAAAGAATGGATCTCACAATGTAGCCCAAGTTTGCCTTGAACTCATGACTGTCTCCTGCCTCCAGAATGCTGGAATTACAGGTATGTGTCACCATATCCAGATGAGAATTTTTTAAAAAGAAAATTTCTTTTGTTGTTGTTTTTTTTGGACAGGGTCTTGCTATGTAGTTCAGTCTGGCCTTGAACTCACAGCAAACCTGCCTCTGTTTCCCAAACGCTGGGATTACAGGCATACGCTGCCATGCCTGCTTAAAAAGAAAATTTTTAATTCATTTGCTCAGTGAAAACTGACACTAACATTGTTTTTTTCCTCAGTGTAACTACAAGTACAAACTGCTAAAACTTTTTGTTTTCGAGGGTAATTTATCAAGACTATCAAGAATGTACACTGTGAATATCCTTGGACCTAAAAATTCCACATTTAGAATTTATCCCAAGTAAATAATTACACATTATGTGAAATCACACACACACACACACACACACACACACACACTCACACACAGTATTTATGGCACACTGCCAATAATTAAAAATGAGAATCAATCTTTCTAAAGGGGTTTGGCTTGGTAAATTATGGAACTGGCCATACAATGAAATTCCACTGCACCATAATTAGTCAGTTATATTATAGAAAGATATCTACAATATATTATTAAGTAGGAAAAATAGATTATTATACTAAATATATAGAGGGAAACATGGCCTATTACTTTCTCCTTCTAAGGAGAGAATTTGCATGGCCAACTGGTCCAAGAAGAAAAGTAGATTTCTAGTTTGTTAACGAATAATAAAATATTGAAGTACTGGTAAAGTAGCAACTAAAGATGCCATCAGAAAACAACAACAATAATTTAAAAGCAATTAAAATGATGTGCACAAGTGTGGAAGTGTTTGTTTTACTTACTTCTTAGATATAACTGGGTTGGAAAGTCATCAAATTGATCAGGTACAGAAGATTCTGAAGATTCAGTAAAAAGATTCCCCTTGCTCTTCAAGAAGAAATCTACAGTGTCAAGCTGACGGTTTTCTATTCCAGCCTAAGATGTGTGCATTAAGGGGCAGAAATCAGAGAAAAATTATAATAGGAAAAAATCACTTGGCAGGATGGGCTAAGGCAGAAGGCTTGTGACTTCAAGACCAGCCTGGGCCACAGTGAGGTCCTTTAAAAAAAAAGTCAGGATACAGTTTCCTTTCAACTTCAGAACTTAATGTCCCCTGAAGAGACACAAGGCTATCTTTATTTTGAATCAGAACCTGGGTTCTAGTGAGGATTAGAAAAATGACTAATTAAGAAGCCCAAGGCAAACATCTGGAATTTTTTTTCTTTTTTTTTTTGGTACTGGGATCAAACTCATGACCTTGTGCTTTGGAATTTTTTTTTTCAACGCAAGGTCTTTGTTATCCAGTCTGGCCTTAAACTCATGATCCTTCTGCCTCAGCCTCCCAAGTGGCTGGCATTACGGGACTAGAAAACACTTCCAGCTTTTTAATGCTTTATAATTCTAAAATCACTGAAAACTAAGTACTTATGAATCATCCTTACAGTTAAGTTACAATCTGTTGATCAGTTAAAATTTTTTGTTTGTTTTATGAGATAGGGCCTTGCTATGTAGTTCAGGCTGGCCTTGAACTCACTATGTAGTTCAGGCTGGCCTTCACTTATGGACCCTCCTGCCTCAGTCTCCCTAGTGCTGGGATTACAGACATGCGCCACCATGCTCAGTATGTACGAATTAAAATTTTATGTCACGTTAATAATAAATTAACTGATTTCTGGGTCAGTCCCCACTGCACACATAAACAATAAACGAACAACAAGAACAATAAACTGAAAAAGCTGGCTAAAAACAAACTATTTCTAATTAGGTTTCTTGAGGAATCTTCTTATACAGAACACACAAAAGCCACAGACTAGGGTTGAGGGTATAGCTCAGCGGTAAAGCATCTGCCTAATACAAAGTCTTGGACTCAATCTTGAATACTGCAAAACAAACAACAAGAACAACAAAACAAACCCACATGGAAAACTTGGCAAAATGTGAATTGCTGAGCCCTGCCTCCCAACTTTTGATTCAGTAGATAGAGAGAGTACCTGAGAACTTGTATTGCTAATAAATCCCCAGGTAATGATGTTGCTGTTTGGGGGTCATATTTTGAGAAACAATGGGCCTAAATTCTGGATGTTAACATATGAGGGAGGTTGGGATGAGAAATGCTTATGAAATACGGAAGAAGGAAAAACAAGGGTTTGTGCAAGGAAACACTCCCCATAAAAGGAATTAATTAGAAAGTCACTGGCCCCAGAGGGAGATCATAAATTAGCTATGCTTTTGCTCTGGGTAGTAGGAGGAAAAACTGAATTGTGTATAATTAAATAAGAGAATATTTTTGTTCTTAGGAGACATATGTTAAGGTATTCACAGTGAAGACAAAGTTTGCAGGGTCAGGGATTTAGCTCAGTGGCACAAGCATCTGCTTAGCAAGCTTGAGGTCGTGAATTCGATCATAATATAAAGTTTGCAACCTTCAAATAGTTTCGACAAACAAACAAACAAACAAAGTCAAATTATCCTTGTTTGCAGACAGTATGATCCTGGGTGGCATGGTGGCACATGCCTACAATACCAGCACTCAAGAGGCTGAGGCAGAAGGATTGCTGTGAGTTTGAGATCAGCCTGGACTACAAAGTAAGACCCTCAAAACAAATAAATAAAACAAACCCCAAACAAGCAAACAAAAGATGTTATACTTTAGAATACCCTAAAGACTCTACCAAAAGACATCTAGAACTGATAAATGAATTCAGCAAAGCAGCAAAACAAAATCAACAGCTTTTCTATATACCAATAAACCAGCTGAAAAGAGACCAGGCTAAAATTCCATTCACAATAGCTAA
Organism: Dolichotis patagonum; assembly: GCA_004027295.1. Lineage (NCBI taxonomy): Eukaryota > Metazoa > Chordata > Mammalia > Rodentia > Caviidae > Dolichotis > Dolichotis patagonum. The sequence goes on from PVJX010021225.1 coordinate 16,680, forward strand.
TAATTAAACAAATATATACATACATACATAAAAAACATGATACCTAGGAATCAATGTAACTAAGAAGATGAAAGGCTTTTAGTTTAGTTTTTTTTTTTCTCACATGTAGTTCAGGCTGGCCCTGAACTCACTATGTAGCACAGGTTGGCCTTGAATTTGCACCAATCCTAGAGTACTGGAATTGCAAGTATGTACTACCACACCTGTAATTTCTTTCTTTCTTTCTTTTTTTTTTTTTTGTGGTACCGGGGATCGAACTCACGAACTTGCATTTGCTACGCAGGCACTTACGGCTGAGCTAAACCCTCGGCCCCTGGCTGTAATTTCTTATTAGCTTGTATTTTTTAAAGTTAAAAAGTGTAAACTGTTAAGCACTTGAGTTGGGGAAACGAAAAACACCTAAGCAAATGAAGGGGTAACGATTAGCTCTTTTTGATGCTGGCTAAACTTCTCTCAAATCCTCAATCAAAAGAGTATGTGACTCCAAGTAAAGTGCTATAGACATTTAATTCTGTTACCTCTAGAGCATGTATGGGAATTGAACATCTCCCCCACCCATTCAGGTGACAGAGAGAGTCCACGATGCTGGCACTTCCATGGATCATCAGTCTGTTTAAAAATTCCTCTTGAGTCAAGCCAAACAAAATCAAAGAGAGTCCATTTTCTACAGAAAAAATAAAAATCAGACTTCATAAATTACTAGGAGTTAGGGTTCAGAATTAGGAATTAATTTCTAATTACTCAATATCCCAGTATTGTAGTTATATTTATTGGATATCATGACTGTGACTTTAACTCATGGTTTTTCAACACTTTCAAGTTTTTTATTTTTAAAGTACTAATCAGCAGGCAAATTCATATGAAGTGGGGCTGGCGATGTAGCTCTGGGGCAGAGTGCTTACACAGCGTGAGTGAGGCCTTGGGGTCAAACCCTAGTATACAAAAAGCAACCACAAACAACGCATCCCATGGAATCACACTGAACTTCACATTTCTACCTTTTATTATCCTGTACAATCAATAATAAAATACCACACGCCTCACACACAAATACTGATTACCAAACCTGAATACTGAAGAAGCAGTACAGTTCAATCACAAACCCCTGTAAGTTACAGGATAAAAAAGTGCTCAACGAAGCTTATGTGACATATCAAAATGCCCCACACCTAGAAGCATGAGATGGTAAGTACTCTGCCATACAAACAAAATAAAATGGCCCATCTAGGCGAACAAGTGAAGTTTAGGTTCAACTTTTAAGTAATGCAAGAATGCCTGTCCATTGTTGTTAGACCAGAAATAACAGGAAATCTAGATTTTGAGTAAGATCTTTTAATTTTCCCTATTTATAATAGCTTTTTCAAAAAAATCTAGATAGTGCCAACTAAACTTAATAAATCTGTAGTTCATGCATGGCTCATAAGCAGCCAGGTGCAGCCTCTGCTTGTACCAAATGAAGTCTGATTAAGAGTCTCTGGGAAAAAAAAATTCTCTGGCTTAAAATTTTAACCTTCATTACTCTTAAATTTAGCATTTAACTGCAGATAAATGATCTCTCTTTTTTTTTTTAGAGAAATTATCTTAACTAAAAATCAAAATACAAGACAATGTTAGCAAGACTAACAGCAAATTTCATCCATAGGCGACTGCCTCCTCAAGGTAAGACTAGGTAGGTGTAGGCACCCAGACAGAAGAGAACTCTACTGACAAACCATACCCCTCGGTAAGGTGTTTCAGCTTTATACAAGACAGTCTCACCTGTCAAAACAAAGCACAGTTGCTGGTCTCCACTACTGTCTACAGGAATACACTTCTGGCCCAGGGAGAAACACTGCAAATCCTGGGTCTCCAAATCCCAGAGGAGAATGGTGTAGTCACCCATTTCCACTGCCCAAGTAAACAGCGCGGTGAATCCTGTCACAGACACACACTTAAGGTCTGCGGGTTTGTCTCGTTCGCTGAGGTGCATTATCTTCCAGGATCTTCCAGGATCGCCGGTCTTGCCATGATCTTTCTGTGGAAGATTATACTGGCCTGGCATTATATCCTGTGAAATAAAACCCCAGCTCGGCACACTGGTACCATGATTACCAGATTCAGTGGACTCTAAATGCAAGATATCCCGAAACCATGGAGCACAAGAAATCTCTAGTTTGGAGCTCTTTATTGTTTCATTCAATGATAACAGCTGGGCACTCCAAGATCTGGAAGGAAGAGTAACACACTGGTTACAGTGAAAGGCCCTAAGTAGAAACACTAATTCAAGCCAAACATGCCTTTAAAAGTAAGCACCAACCTAGTAAAGGCCTTTAGCAAAAAAACACTGTGTCAGCATAGAAAAAAATGGAAATAAACTCAGTAATGAAAGGAAGTTTTTGTACCTGTCAACCTGGAAGGAAAACTTGGTCAGTTTCATGCTGTGGACAGAGTTAGCGGGATCATCCTCATCTATCCCCTTAGGTCCCTGAATAGGAAGATCTTCTGGTGTCCTTTCACAGAGTAAGTATCCTGGGTGTTGCCTACATTTAAAAACGAGAGCCACAGTAAAAATGATGATCAAACACAACTTTGTGTTAAAATTGGGGGGGGGTGTTGAAGAGAAAGGATAGTATAGAGAAAAACTTAACAGAATACATCTCCCTTTGCTTACAGTACAGTTATAAAGTCAAACTCAAGAATTTGACTATATGAAGGGAAGTTAGCATTATAAAGTAACAAAACCATTTATTGTCTACTATATTATAGATGTTACACTGAACATTTTTCATAAACTTTTTTTTATTTGGTGGAACTGGTGATTAAGCCCAGGGCATTCACACTGAACTACATCCACAGCCCTTTTTGTTTGTTTGTTTGTTTTTAGACAGGGTCTCCCTAAATTGCTAAGTTGCCCAGGCTGGGCTTGAATTTGGCATCCTCCTGTCTCATCCTCCCAGAGTGTTGGAGGATTATAGATGTGAGCCACATACCTGACTAAACTCTTACTGTCATCTGAGCTATATAACATCCCTATTGAAGTAAACCTAGCCCCACTTTATAGATACAGAAACTAAGGCTCAAAGAAACTTTGAACTGGGTCAATTTAACCAGAAAGTCCAGATTTTTATTTTTATTTTTTGGTCTTTTTGAGACGGTCTTGTTACGCACTTTAAGCTGGCTTTGAGTTCACTTTGTAACTCAGACTGGTATCGAACACACAATGATCTTCCTGCCTCAGCCTCCCGAAGCTGGGAAGATTTTTAATCGCTTTACTGTCAGCACAATGTAAGATTTAGGCTGAGGCTATCCTGTGTGAGGCTAGAATGCATACAAAGAGTGCTGTCCCATCTGAGAAACTAAGGGAGCTAAAGCATAGTAAATGAGAAGCCAGAGTGAGGTAAGGATGGACAGCTGGCAAAGGACCCATGGTTCAAGGTCTTTTGGTCTATTAAGGATTTTTAAACTTTTATGTTAGAGGGGAAAAGAAATCTAAAGGAGGGTTTAGGCAAAAATACAACATGATCAGATGAAAACAGCAAGGAGGAAAAGGGAAAACATTTATTTCTACTTAGAACTTGTTTCAGTAAGTATTAACCCTTTTAACAATTTCAAGGTAACAGGTTGACACACGTGTCAAGGTGATAAAGTCAAGAGAGGGGAGGATTTAACTTTATACAATAGGAGGCAAAATTAGTCAAGAAAACTTGTAAGTAAAAAGATGAATGTGCTTGGAAATAATAGAGAAGGTTTAAAAATGTTATAAGGAATGGACTTGTGAAAAATCACTGAAAAACTCAAGAAATATTGTGAAACCAACTGAAGATGGTGAATGTGAACTTGAGTAGTATCATTTTCTTTTGTAATTTTTTGCACAAGTGCTCAATTGCCCAGGTACAGACAGCGAAGGAGGCAAAATAAAGGTTTCACACAGGGTTAACATTTCGGCAGAGAGAGTACTAACTTGGTAGGAACAAGAGAGTACAGTGCGTGCAAAAACCAACTAAAATGACAAATCACAAACTCTATGCTGGAATAGGAGGAAAGTGAAGTCTGGGGCGGAGAGGAGAGGTCAATAAATGAAATTTCAGTTAAGTCAGAACATAGGAGCCATGGGGAGACCTGAGTAAGCAAGCTAGAAAGCATGGGAAAGTGTGGTCAAGGTGAAATGTGCAGTGAACAGGGAACAATTTCAAATGCTGACAAAGCCCAGGGTAGGACTATGAGAATGGACAGCTAAGATACAGTTGAAAAAGAGTCACTGACAACTGAAAAAATAAACTCCACCTTCTGGGGAGACTGATTTAAGCCTTTTATGGGAGCGTCATTTAAGCCCATGAGTTTGAGACCAATCTGGGCCCCACAGTAGAACCCATTGCCAAAAAATAAAAAACAAAAAATGGGGAGGGGTGGAGAATAAGTCATGAGTTTGAGATTCTCAAGAAGCTTATACAAACTCCATGTGGGAGACAGAACAAGTTAAAAACTAACAGAACATCATACAATTAAATACTAAACTGATTCAAAGCAGAAGTACTAGCCAGGCCTGTAATCCCAGTACTATAGGAGGCTAAGGCAGGAATATAGCAAGTCCAGTCCAGCACTGGCAATTTAGTGAGATCCTGCTCTAAAATTTAAAAAAAAAAAAAGAGTGATGTAGCTCAGGGTGAAGGCTCTGGGCTTAATCCCCATTATTGGTGGTGAAACAGAAGTGGCATAAAAGTTCAAGTAAGGGAAAAATTATGAAACGAGTATAAGATTATGGGCAAAAAGTTTAGTAAATAAAAGATGTCAAGAAAAGAGGGGGACTTCAGTTGTGTCTCAAAAGATGAACAGAACTTGACAAAATGACGAGGAGGGGCTGATGCTCCGTGTATCGGGGAATAGGCAAGCTAGCATCAGGAGGCCAAAATGATAAACGCAACACTTTTATTAGGGGTTCAGAGCAGAAGATAAAATATTCAGGTAACTCCAGAGAGACTAATGCTACTTAAAAAGCATTCATGCAAGAAATAAATATGGATTATTCATTTAGTTGTTTATTCATTTAGAACAGAAGCCTAAATGTGGTGAGTTCTGGAAAGCTATCAAATATAAGTAAAACCCTACATGCAAGTATCAGGCAAGCTGAGACAGGTCTCCTCCTTTCCTAGCACTCAAACCAGTTTCCAAATGGATGATTAGGAGATGATTCTACCCATTCAGGGTATGGTTAGTCTGTAAAATATGGACTACTGATGAGAAAACAACCCGAGAATGTACTGGTCATTCCTCCTCAAACACTGAATGGATGGATGGATGGATGCATGCATAAATAAATAAGTTATTAAACAAACTTTTTAAAATGGCCCTTTAAAAAAACAGGGAGCAGTGGACATGGCACAAGGAAGATGACCTTGCCTACTGGTGGTATCAAACCACCAACTTCTAGCTGTCTTTGCCCTTGGTTCCCCTCAGCACAGCGCCACAGATGAATCTACCAAACAATGACCTGATCAAGGACGACCAACACCCTGAAGAAGTGGTAAGCCCCGAGCGTCTGCGTCTGCCACTCAAGGAGAAATAATAGACACACCTACAGCACTGGCCCCAAGAAAAGCCTACAGTTAGTATAAACTAAGAATCTTACGTGGCACTTTTCCCAGAAGTGACTTCATGAGGGGACAGTCTGAGAAGAAAGCTGGTGCAGCACCTGCCATGGTGCCAGAGAGTTTAATCAAGCGCCCGTACGGGAAGGGGTTGACTGAGACTGAACCATAGAACAATGATACTACAGCTACACTCCAGGACTGAAACGCTACTCTACCACAGTGACTGGGTGAGAAACAGTAATGAGAGAGAGGGTGAGGACTAGACACAGATCCCCTGAAAAGTTTAAGGGGAAGGGTATGGAGCCTGCGGCCCACAGGGGGAGACCAGCTTTGCCAGGTGAGATATTCAGAGGTGGCCGGATGCCACGGTGATAGCATTCAGTTCAGTGGTGTGCCTGAGCCCCACCCCTCTGCGTATATCCTGTGGATACCAGTGGTCTTACTGCTCCCCTGAATACCAACATGAGCAGACGGGGTTTGCCTTGGACAGCTGCCACTGTCCGGGGTTTACAGACCAGGGGTAGAGACCTCTTGAGCACAGGGGTCACATCACAAATCCACAGGCTATGAAGTGGGGCGGACAGGACTGTGACTTGGTGAATTTGTAAAACTGGGAATGGTGTGGCACATCTGTAATCCCAACACTTGGGAGGTTGAGGCAGGAGCATTGCTCTGAGTTCGAGGCCAGCCTAGGCTACACAGTAAGTTCAAAACCAGCCTGAATCTCATGGCAAGACATTCTCTTTTTTTAATAAATAAATTTATTGGTACTATTTAGATATGCATAACCACATCCATCATAGGGAATTTGTACCTGTACATGAAATATCTTAGCTCCTCTTTTTTTCCCCATTTCCCTCCTCTTTCTTCAACTCCTCTGCTCCTCCTTATTTACAAAGCTTAGTTTCCATTTTATCCTTTTTTTCTTACTTTACCCCTTCCATCCCCCCTCCATTATCCTTTTCCTTTGAACAATTACCTCCTATTTCAGTGTCTATTATACAATATTTACACATATGTGTCCAATTTATTTAAGAGTATGGTCTCAAGATCCATCCATTTAACTATAAATGTCTCAATTTTATCCTTCTTTATGGCTGAGTAGTACACTATTCTGTTTTTTTAAAAAACCATCTTTTTAGGGGCTGGGGATTAACTCAGTGGTGTAAGCGCCTGCCTGGCAAGCGCAAGGTCATGAGTTCAATCCCTGGTACCCCCTCAAAACCCAAAAAATCTTTTTTACCTATTCACTGGTTGATGGGCATTTGGGTTGTTTCCAAAATTTAGTTATTATAAACTATGCTACTATAAATGTGGGTATGCATATATTGCTGTGGTATGATGTTTTTAATTCTTATGGGAAGAGAGCAAGAAGGGAAACAACTGGGTCAAATGGAACTTCTAGTTCTAGATTTCTAGGAATCTTCAAACTTATTTCCACAGTGGTTGCACCAGTCTACACCCCCACTAACAATGGAGAAGGGTTTCTTTTTCTTTATAGCCAGGCCAGCATTTGTTATGGTTGATTTTTTGATAACAGCCGTTCTTTCTGGAGAGAGATGGAATCTCAGCATTATTTTAATTTGCGTCTCTTGAATGATCAATGATGTTGAATATTTTTTCATGTATGTATTTGCCATTCGTACTGAAGTGTCTATTCATTTTAGATGCCCACTTTTGGATAAGACCCTCTCTCAGAAAACAAAAACAAAAAACAACAAAGACTGCAGATCCTAAAAGGGAACCACTCGGTTGGAAATACAAAGTATGCTTTTACCTTTTGATTCATTTTATTTTCCTTGTATTTTTTTGTTTTCTGTTTCCTTGTTTTTTTATTATCTTTCTATTTAAAAAAAAAGCCTCACAAATTTGCATGTCATTCTTGCACAGCGGCCAAGCTCATCTTCTCTGTATCATTCCAATTTTAGTATATGTGCTGCCAAAGTGAGCACTTACTATCTTTCTTTGATTTGGTCCTCTTCTTTCCCCTCTTTCTCTTTTAATTTGTTCCCTCAATATTTTTTCTTTTTTTTTTCCTTTATCTTTTTCTCTGCTTTCTCTTATTTTTCCTTGACTTAGTTACTTTTTTCTCATTGCTGGGACAACCCTCAAAATCTGGGAAGGAAAGGCCTACAGCTTTTGGAGGCTTCAGTGCATATTAGGCTGGCTCCAAAGCAGGATGCATGGCTAAGGGGCAACCATTCATGGCAGCCACAAGTGACAAAAGCAACAGGGTAAACGAAAATGGAAAGTTTGCCTCCTTTCTTCCGTTATATTGTAGGGCAGCTCCACCCCTGGGTGGGTGCAGCACTCACACCGCCAATCCCAGCACTAGACAACAAACCAATCACAAATGCTAGATTCAACCACCTCCATGACTGCATGAGGCTAGGGGGGCCATCCAGACACAAACCATAACACTCCTTTTCCTTATTTTTTTGATTTTGTTATTTTTATCTAATATAACTATTTTCCCTTTACTCAATAGGATCCTTTATTTCACTTTTATCATCTTATTTTCCATTGCTTAATTTTTCAATTCTACTTTTTTCATGATCCCATTCCTACAACTTGTATCCTTACTAGTGTACCCATTAGGCACTATGAATCTATAGCTAATTATATCTTACTATGGTTGAACACTGTTGTATTGTTAGTGGAGGTAAAGTTGTTTTACTGAGTAGATATTTACTGTAAGTCAATATCTGGTTTTGGTGTTTCTATTACAATCATAGATGTCTTTTCTATGGGTAAGGGTGGCACTTTATAGGTTCCTAGGATTTGTCAAGATGCAGTTGGTATTTGACACTATTGCTACTGATTTTACCACTACAGCAGGTGGTAAAGTTGTCGCTAGCAACTGTTTTCTTGGTATGCTAATATCTGAATTACCTGGGGGTCATAAATAATATTGTGGTCCATTCTCAAAGCACTGGTACTGGGCCAAATAAGCTGCAACCTCCTCTCCTAAACAAATGGAGGTGGCTAGATTTGGGACAGAGGCAAAAGCCAATAGTTTGCCATGATCGGAGAATATAGCTGAAAAGTAGATATTAACTAAAGAGATCTCCATACTAACAACAAAACTATCCACTATAATCAACCCACAAGCCTCATTACAGGAAAAAAAAATAGAGAACAGAAGCATGAGAAGACAAGGCAACGAAATGGCTTCAAAAACTCCCAACTCCCTCAAAGACAACCCAGGGGATATTGAAAGGGAAGAAATCAAAAGCCACACAGCTGAACTAACTGAATAGCTACCTAAAAGGATAACAGTGGAAGTAACAAAACAGGTGAATAAGGTGCTTGGTTAATTCAAAGAAGATATAACTAAACAATGACCCTAATGAAACAAATGATCAGTGAGTTTACAGAGGACACTAATAAAAAATTAGTGGAACTGGGCCAGTGGAACTGGGCCACTGGCTCAGTGGCACAGCACCTGTCTGGCAAGCACAAGGGCCTGAGTCTGATTCACAGTACAAAAAAAAAAAAAAAGTGGAGCTAAAAAACAAAAGAGGCAAAACATGAAGGCCCAGCACAGAAAATAATTAAGAGTCCATAATAAAGTTTCAATAGAAAATCCAGGAGATTAAAAATTGTACCAATAGTTTGGGCAGCAGAAGCGGCCAATGTGTGGAAGAAATGCCAGATCTAGAAGACCAGGGCTCTGGTTGTGATCAGTTAATGACAGATACCTTAAACACAAGAGAATATTAAAAATGTATCCAACAGCTGGTAGAGGATGTAAAAAAGACTCATCTAAGATTAACTGGAATTGGTGGAAAATCAGAAAACGGTCCAAAGGGCATAAAAAAACCTATTTATAGATAAAGTAATAAAAAACCCCAAACATGGGAAAAGAATTTAACATATAGATATATTAGGCATATAAAAGCTCAAATAGTCATGATCAGAAAACAGCCACTCCATTACGCCTCACAATAAACATACCAGAAACCCAACATGAGAACAGAATCTATGAAAGCTATTAGAAAAAAATCAATAAATCATTTATGAAGGAAAACCCATCAGAACTACACAAGATTTCTCAACACAAACTTTAAAGGCAAGGATAGCTTGAGTGAAATGTTTCAAAACCTAAAAGAAAACAACTTCTAAACCAGACTGATATATTCAGCAAAATTATCTTTCAAAATTAACGGAGAAATAAATACTTCCATGATAAAGAGCAACTAAAGAAATTCATGACCATCAAATCAGCACTTCAAAAAAATTCTCAAGGATATCCTAGAAACAGATAATAAACCTAAGAATACTAAAATAGCCAATAGAATGAATGCACCATAGGGTGAGGAATTAAGTAGAAGGGAAAGAAAGACAACTAGCACCAGGAAAATAATACAATGATAGGAACAAGTCAATACCTATCCTACTTTTAGACAAATTGGATCTCAAGCCAAAACTGATCAGAAGAGACAAAAAAAGGATACTATGTAGTAGTTAAGGAGCTACTCAACAAGAAAAAATAACAACTATAAATATATATGCACCTAACAATGGTGCACCTAACTTCATAAAACAAACACTACTGGACATAAAAAAATCAGATAAACATCAACACAATTATAGTGGGGGACCTTAATCTCTAACTATCATAAAGAGACAAATCTACTAAACAAAAAATTAACAAAGAAATATCAGTTGAATCACACCTTTGAACAAATGGACTTAACAGATAAAACAATATTCAACAACACACTACACATTCAACAGCATATGAAACTTTCTCCAAGACAGACCACGTACTAGCCAATAGAGCATACTTAAATAAATGCAAAAGCATCAACATTTTCTGTGTAGGCTGCCACAGAATAATGCAATGAAACTAGAAATCAATAGCAAGAGAAACCACAGAAATTATGAAAATGCATGGAAATTAAAACACTCTTGAATTATCAGTTACAGAAGAAATTAAAACAAAATATGAAAAGTTCCTAGAATTAAATGACAATACCAATACAACATACCAGAATTTATGGGACATAATGAAAGCAGCCCTAAGAGGGAAGTTGTTGTGAATGCCCATGTCAGAAAAGAGGGAGCCCAAATAAATAACCTAATGATGCACTTCAAGGTCCTACAAAAACAAGAACAATCCAAACCCAGAGTTAGTACAAAAAAGGAAATTATATATTATGTATCATATATATTATAAAGGAAACCAATGAAATAATGACAACCCCCCCCCCAAAAAAAAACCAAAACAACAAAGAACCAATGAATCAAAGAGCTGGTTCTTTGAAAGAATAAACAAAATGAAGAAACCCTTAGCCAACTGAAAAAAAAAAAGAAGCGACACAAATCAGGAATACTGGAAATAAATGTGATTTCACACTGGACACTTGTGAAATTTATTAGCATCACACTGCTGAAGACTACTAGCAACTACTATATTTCACAAATACATACTCCAATAAACTGGACACGTCAGGGAAATGGAGAGATATATACGACTCACCAAAACTGAACCAAAAAGACTTAAAAACCCCGAATAATCTAAACACAGGTAATTAAATTGAAAAAGTAATTTAAAAAATCTAGCAACTAAGAAAAGCCCAGGGCACAATGAATTCACTGATGAATTCTACAAGAACCTTAGGGAAAATATAACTTCCATACTCCTCAAACCCTTTAATGAAATCAAAAGGGAAGGAGTACTCCCAAAGTCATTCCTGACAGACAGTATCATGCTGATTCTAAAACCAGACAAGCCTCCAACCAAAAGAAAGAACCTCAGGGTAATATCTCTAATGAACACAGATGTGAAGTCCTCAACAAGATACTGGAAAATGGGCTGGGGATTTAGCTCAGTGGCTTAAGTGCCTGCCTGGCAAGCGTGAGGTCATGAGTTCGATCCCTGGTACCAAAAAAAAAAAAAAAAAGAAGATACTGGAAAACAAAATGCAACAAACCATCAAAAAGATTATACACCATGACGATATAGGCTTCATCCTAGGGATGCAAGGTTGGTTCAACATATGCAAATCAATAAATGTAACACATCACATAAACAGAAGCTAGGACAAAAATCACATAATCATCTCAATAAAGGCTGAAAAAGTAAAAAAAATCCAATACCCATTCATGATGTTTTTGTTGTGTTGTGTTTGTTTGTTTGAAGAAAGGGTCTCACTATGTTCACTCAGGCTGGTCTTGAACTCACTGTGTACCCCAGCTAGATTCGAATTTACAGTTCCTGCCCCACCCTTCCAAATGCTGGGATTATAAGCATGTGCCACCACACCCAGCCCACCCATTCATGACCAAAAAGCAAAGCAAAACAAAACAAAACAAACCCTCTAAAGATAGTAGATACAGATATTTCTCCTTTAAAGACCTACCTGTTTAACAGCTGCTTGGACTTATGACAGAGGCATGTTGCTTGGACTTACAATCCTTTTCTTGTGTGTGTGCAGTTCTGTACATCTTGTTTATAGAGCTTCAGTTTCTGTTCTGTAACTACACCTTGTTCAAACTATTCTGTAATTTTTGCTGACTGCACTGTACAGTACTGTAGTTTTATGTTCTGTTATATGTTATAGTACTGCATATAAATTATACAAATAAAAGCGGAGTTATCAAGTTGGAGTTTAACCATTTCTTTGTTCTAAATATTGTAAAGTACATACGATGTACAACTCCTCATATAGTGAACAATTCATTTAATGATCAAGTTGCAGGACCATAATTAATTATACATAAAGAACTTAAAAAACTCTGCCATAAAGAAGGATAAGTTTGACACATATCTAGGAAAATGGATGCACCTTGAGTCCATACTCCTGGTGAAATAAATTGGACACATGTGTAAATACCGCATTGTTTCTATGATATGAGAAACCGAAAGTGTCCATAAGGACAAAAATGTGTAACAGGTATTGTGAAATAGGAAGAAAATGTTCAAATGGGGAAGGGAACATGGGAGAGAGGAGGAAAGAAGGAAAAAGAAAAAAAAAAGCCACAGTAACTTACATACCTGAAATATAAATTTAAGTTAACAGCAATTGCTGAACTGGGAGAGCTGACGATCACTATAACATCTAGGTCTTGGGACACTTTCAGTGAGGAAAAGGAAGAAATCTTGGCTGGCTCCTGTTGCCGTTCATTGTATATATCTTCTTGGTGAAGTGCCAAATCTACATTAGCCACATGTGTGCCATCCACAGTGTCAAAAATATCTTTGAGTTACAGTTAAAGGAAATGTTTTATAAATACACCAGGACATTCAAAACACAAGATGAGACAGAATTACAGCTTTCATTGTTATAACTTGAAATTTTCATTATACCTACAAGAGTACAACAATGAAAACAAACTTAAAATTTGTCCAATAACTGAATCAAGTATTAGCTTTCAAATCTAAAGGAATTCAATAAAGTATTAATAAAATTAAGAATTCAGGTCCCAAGTCATGCTGTCCAATTTCAAATGCTCAACACTCACATATTCAGAGTGATAACCTGGAAAAAAATTAAGTTGATCTAGTGCTTTAAAACAGTTTTTTAAAAATGGCATGTGTGCAGGGCATGGTAGTACACTCCTGTAATCCCAGCACTCAGGAGGCTGAGGCAAGAGAATCGTAGCAAGTTCGAGACCAGCCTGGGCTGCAAAGTGAGCTCATGGCCAGCCTGAACTGCATAGTGATAGCCTGTCTCAAAAAGACAAAAAAAAAAGAGGTATGTGTAAAATAGAAAATGATCCTTTTGATTTAGAAGTAAAAGTCCAAAAATAATACATACGGGCATTTTTTAAATTTTCAAAATAATTTTGCTGCTGGCCTACAGATCTAGACAAAGATCCTCTAGTATTTTCTGAAACCAAATTAACAGCAGTTAATCATTCATTCATCAAGATGATGGAGAGCTGGGGTGGTGCACGTATGAAATCCCAGTCCTTGGCAGGTAGAGGCAGAAGAATTGCCTGGGATACACGGTGAGTGAGAAGATGGCCTGAACTCTATAGTGAGACCCTGTCTTAACAAATCAACCAACTATCCAACCAACAAACAAGAGATGATGGAATCTTTGCTGGACATAAGGGGTACATCATACATAAAATGATATGTATTATATAATAAACTGTCATCTAAATCCACCCTGGAATGTTCTCATGGTAAGTGCTTCAAGAAGTATATATATTTTTGTTTTGTCTAGTTTTTTTGAGACAGAGCCTCACTATGAAGTTCAGATTGGCCTTGAACTCACTCTGTAGTCTAGTTTGGCCTGAAACTTGCAGTGATCCTCCTGCCTTATCCTGCCAAGGACTGGGATTACAGGTGTGTGCCACCATGCCCAGCTTCAAGATGTATACTTTGAATAAATATACATATGCAATAGTAAAGACTGAAAGTGTAAGATGACTATGTGTGAATATGTATTTATGTATATGGCTAACACTGGAAGAGATTTGAATAGAATACAAATCATATGGCTATACTAAGTATATGAGAGTCTTTTACTCCGAGACGTTGTACTAGAAAACTAACCATTCTCTTATACCCTGGCCCTTAAAATTTTCTTGATATTCTCCATTACACCCATCAGCATCTTTATTGCTAAGGATACGGATCCAGTTTAAACTACTTAAAACAAAAAGAATTCCTCTGCAGAGCTGGGAGTCAATGATGGTGTCCACTGTTTGTGCAGGTAAGGGTAATGCGAAACAGTTGAGTACTCTAATCTCAGCATCCTTCTCAGGAAATACAACATGTAGAATGACACATTTGTTGATGAATAATAATGATGTGTTATTGTGAAATGACAGAATTCTCAAAGACAGTAAGGAAATACCTATAAAACAAAAGGATACTTCAAACCCATTGCTCACAGTTTTTTAATTGGTAAATTTGATCTTATAAACATAACACAGAAAAACAAAAGAGAAACTGCACTTAGCCCAACTAACTCAAGGCAGTTATTGTTGATATCCATCCAATCAAGTGGTCATTGGGTGGTAGGCAAAAGGAAGATTAATAGCTTACAATGTCCCTGGTTTCGTCTGCTTAAGTTCAATCTGACAATACACAAGAAAGAATACTCAAGAAAGTCAACTTTGCTGGGCATGGTGGCACATGCCTATAATCCCAGCACTCAGAAGACTGAGGCAGAAGGGTTGCTACCAGGTCCAGTTCAGCCTGGGCTAGTGAGTTCAAGGCCAGTCTATACTACATAGTGAGACTCTACCTCAAAAAAAAAAAAAAGTCAATTTAGGACTGGGTCCAGGTGCGCATGCTTGGAATCCCAGCATTTGGGAGTTTGAGACAGAAAGCCTGCCAGTTCAAGGCTCGTGTAGGGCACACAGTGAGTTAGAGGCTAGACTGAAGTACACAGGGAGACCCTGTCTCAAAAAAAAGTCAATTTACACAAGGGACCCCCACAATAACAATCAGAGACTTTTTCTTTTCTTTTTCTTTTTAAAGGAAAATGAAGAAGGAACCTTATGAACAAGGGTAGATAGTATGTTACTGCCTTAAAAATAGAGGCCTGGGGACTTTGATTTCTGCTCCCTGAAGCCATCAAGACAGGACATAGTGAACAGCTCTGGAGCAGCATAGATCAGCACTGTCCAAGAGAAATATGTAATCGACTTGAATAGCATGTATTATTTACCCATATCCAAAATATCATTTCAACATCTAATATAAAAACATTATTGAAATAATTCAGTTTTCTGGTACTAAGTTTTTAAAACCCAGTAGGTATATGACATATAAAGCAGATCTTCATTCATATTGACCCCAACTGAAGTACTCAGTAGGTCCACGTGGTTAGTGGCTACAATCTGGACAACGCAGACTCCCTCACTGATTTCATCTCTATGCAAACTTCTTATGAAATATATAAAAGTTCATAAATATATGTCGCAAATTTAAACACACTGAAAGACCATCTGTGGGTACTTACTGATATCTTGATCTTCAATGAG